>JARBDR010000442.1:0-83147 GCA_029721355.1 Tegillarca granosa | reverse complement strand
ATACGTAGTATTAACTTGCATAAATAAATAAAATTGTACAGTGTTATTATATTGTAGCTTTGTATATGCATTATCTTAAGACTAAATTATTACATCATAAATAGTATGTAAATGTTGTAATATATTATCTTATTTTCTATTATTTATGAATTAACCTGTACATAGACATTCTTTGCACTGTCAGAATGGCTTGCTGGGGGCTGTTTAAATATTCAGTTATATTTCAGGAATCTGATTGGTGAATGTAGACATTCTATCTCTTCCTATTCCAGTAATGAATTCCATTGGATCATTTGACAATTTTGATTAGATAATAATAAGAATAATCTGGTAAACCAATAAAATTTATATTTTTTTTAAAATGAACATTTTAAATTTGAAGTGCATACTATGGCATGTATTGTTTCATTACAATACAACTTTTCAAAGTACTCTAAAACACTTTTTTGTTAAATGAAAAATCTCATTCATAAGTTTAAAAACCGACAAACAACAAATCTATTTATATCAGGATTCATTAGTTTTTAGTAATTAGAGAAAATTAATGTGTGTAGGTCTTGATCTTCCATTTAAATCAAACATATTCTTTCAGAATTTGGTATATAAACTAGAAAGATCCCTAAAATATGGTATGATTAATTTTGTTTAATTTCCGGGGCCATACCACATAAGAAGAGGGATGAAGAGGTAAGTAAAAGTCATGATAATGTTTTTCAAGGAAAACGCGCCATGTTTTATCTAATGCTTAGTTTAAGCTGAGTCTGTGATATTGTGTTATGTATTGGGTTTTGTACTGATTATTGCTATGTTGGTAACTAAAACTGAAAATAAACAAAACTGTTAAATTTATCAACTAGTTATTTTATTTACTGCAAATATCCATCTTAACTGTAGCTGAAATTATGCTGTGAGTGCAGGTTTCACCCCCAAACTACTAAGCAAAACTTACCAAAGTTTAATGTCTTGATGTAGTAGATAAAATTTTTCTCATCATGACCTGAACTGGCATTCAAGATGCATGGCTGCCTTAATTAAAAAGGAAAAATACATAACTTAATAATATATGGATTGATTTAGTTCAAATTTAATACTCATATAGAAAACTGAGTGCTAAATTAAGATGATTTTTGGAGTTCTTGACTGAAATCACTGGGCCATATGAAAACTAAATTTGGTGTGAAAGGTACCCAGGTGTCATATACTGAAGTTAATCCTGACTTGATATGGCATTCAACATGACCATTGACACTTTCAGTAGAAAAAGTTGCAAGAACGCCCTTATAATACTGATCAAAATGACATTTTGTTTTTCTAACTTTGCAAGGAGAATCAGACTTTAATATTGACCAAAACTTTGCTTGATTTTGGTGGTTTTCGGCGTTGCATTGGTACTGTACATAATCATTGACAAAAATGTGCCTTATCTTGAAGTGTCTTTTTATGGGGTTTGAACATAACTGACATATATGGAATCAATTGTTGTATATCGACACTGAATGATATCACTGACTAAATGTTGACTGACTGTTCATTGGCACTTTAATGTCTGAGGCCAAAATGGTTCCTGATTTTGTGGTGTCTGACTTTGCATGGACTTTATATAATGGTCTATCAAAACTGTATCAAAAGACAAAGTATTGGGTACCTTTATGACTGTCTACAATGGTTTTAGATTTTGTGGTTCAAGTCTATTCTGTCATGAAAATAGTCGAGAAAAACCTCGTTATAGGTCTCAAATAGGGCATTAGTGATGCATAATTATTACCAAACCAGCGGCCTGTATATTAATGATTTGAGAATGAAGATTTATAGACAAAACAGACAAAATGACATCAATAAGTAATTGACATGTCAATTCACTATTTAATTGATTTAATCTACCTAATCTACAATAAATACGCCTTTTTTGGTAACTAAGATGTAATATTTGTCAGGAAGTGAGATAACAGGTTACGGGATATTACTGGAGCAATCCTGTGCACACTGTCTATTGATGATATCATTAGACATGATATATAAAATTTGACCTAAGAGAAACTTTCAACTCCAAATTTGAAGCACACTTTTACCTATAACAAAACATTGCTCAAGAATGTTGTTGGATACACAAGACCGATACATCAAGACAATGATTATTTAGAAGAGACCAGCTGTATGTGGCTCTTACTAACTAAATGCAGTATAAATTATGATTGACATCTATTACAAAGATGTGATATAATCTTTCAGGATATGAGATAACACTTTATTTATATACAGTATTTACTTATGACGTATTGCTACATTTAGAGTTTTGACCTTAAATAACCTTGTATCTATTTCTGTAATGTCAAATAAAACATAAACAAAACCGTAAAACAATCAAGATAAGCTGACGAAATTAATGCTTGCGAATGAAACTTGCCAACGAGCCATGAAGTTTTACAATCATTATAATTAAACTCTCACATTTGGATTGATATTTTGGAGGCGCTTACTACCTAACTTATTTTACATAAAATGCACATAAAAAGAATTTTATTCAGTTACCTAATAGCAAATAAAAGTTTATATACCGGTAAAAACTTGAAAATGTAGGCGATTTTTTAATGTTTCTAATTTTTATATCAATCATTTATAGTTGACCTTTCACTAGTCATCCGGCAGTCCATTACCAGTCTGTTATATTGTTTTAAAAAAAATTTTGATTTCTCATTGGTTGTTCTAAAAACTTTTTTATTATATACAAGGCATTTTTTAATTGAAACAAAAATGTATTTTATTTTATCATGTAATAACCACTTAAGCTGCAGTGCTAGGGGGCATCGAGTGAAAAAAGGTTGTGCTTTATTGAAGACTTCATCATGACTGATTAGATAAACCTATCTCATCAAACCGGACATGCTAAATTTTACCTCCATTAATTTTGTGGATCGCTAAGCTCATTTATAGCGTTCTTTTATAATAAAGTAACTTTTGGACAGTTTACAGCAAAGATGCAAGCAAGTTATGGAGTAATCTGACCAACTAACAGATAGACATTAGTCGGACTCCATCTTATTATAGTACGAGTAGGAATTACCTAGTAAATTCACTTCTTCAATACAATAGTCTGAGGTGACTTGATAGTGTATCATGCCTATGTAACATAAAATAAGAATCTGTTACACAAAGGATGTTTAAAATTAATGATAACTAGTAGTATAGAAAACCAGTTACTTGTTAGTCAATGCAATGTTTCTCCTAATGTGCTTTATATACGTTTATGTTAACATTTTAATTTGAAAAATCGATTAATGTTTGATGTTTGGAAATAAAACTAAAACAAAGTTTAAACAAATCTTTCTGTAATTTCCTTGTTTTTACTAAAGCATTCAAAAGAAGATAAATTCCTTAACAAAGTACAAATTGTCTTTTGAATCTCCCCGTGAAGGGTAAACATCGATTTGATAAAGTTGTCATATGCTACCTATGAATGTATCATTTAATTTTAAAAAAATCAAAAGTAGCATATGAAAAAGTTAATACTTCTGTTCAAATCAAAATAACATTTATTATACTAATCTGCAATGGAACAGGAATGTACTTCAATTTTGACATTGATCATTTTGCACCAACGATCAACTCCCTGATGGTGATCATTTTGCACCAACGATCAACTCCCTGATGAAGGTGATCATTTTGCACCAACGATCAACTCCCTGATGAAGGTGATCATTTTGCACCAACGATCAACTCCCTGATGCAGGTCTTCGAGCAGTACAAATGAGCAACTCCCTGATGAAGGTGATCATTTTGCACCAACGATCAACTCCCTGATGAAGGTGATTATTTTGCACCAACGAGCAACTCCCTGATGAAGGTGATCATTTTGCACCAACGAGCAACTCCCTGATGAAGGTGATCATTTTGCACCAACGAGCAACTCCCTGATGAAGGTGATCATTTTGCACCAACGAGCAACTCCCTGATGAAGGTGATCATTTTGCACCAACGAGCAACTCCCTGATGAAGGTTTTCGAGCAGTACAAACGAGCAACTCCCTGATGAAGGTCTTCGAGCAGTACAAACGAACAACTCCTTGATGAAGGTCTTCGAGCAGTACAAACGATCAACTCCCTGATGAAGGTTTTCGAGCAGTACAAACGAACAACTCCCTGATGTAGGTCTTCGAGCAGTACAAACGAACAACTCCCTGATGAAGGTCTTCGAGCAGTACAAACGAACAATTCCCTGATGAAGGTCTTCGAGCAGTACAAACGAACAACTCCCTGATGAAGGTTTTCGAGCAGTACAAACGAACAACTCCCTGATGAAGGTCTTCGAGCAGTACAAACGATCAACTCCCTGATGAAGGTCTTCGAGCAGTTCAAACGATCAACTCCCTGATGAAGGTCTTCGAGCAGTACAAACGATCAACTTCTTGATAAAGGACTTTGAGCAGTACAAACGAGTAACTCCCTGATGAAGGTCTTCGAGCAGTACAAACCTGTTCCTTGTTGTTTATCTTACATTTGATGTACAAAAATCACAAATAACGATATAAACCAATTCAGTTATTTTATCAGTTAATTGGTGATATTCATCTAGTTGGTCACAATAAAGGTCTTCGAGCAGTACAAATGATCAACTCCATGATGAAGGTTTTCGAGCAGTACAAACGAACAACTCCCTGATGTAGGTCTTCGAGCAGTACAAACGAACAACTCCCTGATGAAGGTCTTCGAGCAGTACAAACGAACAATTCCCTAATGAAGGTCTTCGAGCAGTACAAACGATCAACTCCCTGATGAAGGTCTTCGAGCAGTACAAACGAACAACTCCCTGATGAAGGTCTTCGAGCAGTACAAACGATCAACTCCCTGATGAAGGTCTTCGAGCAGTACAAACGAACAACTCCCTGATGAAGGTCTTCGAGCAGTACAAACGAACAACTCCCTGATGAAGGCTTTCGAGCAGTACAAACGAACAACTCCCTAATAAAGGTCTTCGAGCAGTACAAACGAACAACTCACTGATGAAGGTCTTCGAGCAGTACAAAAGAACAACTCCCTGATGAAGGTCTTCGAGCAGTACAAACGAACAACTCCCTGATGAAGGTCTTCGAGCAGTACAAACGATCAACTCCCTGATGAAGGTCTTCGAGCAGTTCAAACGATCAACTCCCTGATGAAGGTCTTCGAGCAGTACAAACCTGTTCCTTGTTGTTTATCTTACATTTGATGTACAAAAATCACAAATAACGATATAAACCAATTCAGTTATTTTAGCAGTTAATTGGTGATATTCATCTAGTTGGTCACAATGGAGTCCTTACTACAGCAATTTTTATTCAAAAACAACCCAATATACGTCCATAGGCTGGCAAAATAAAACTCTTTCAGCATGTGAAGTTTTTTTATTTATTTTGTTTTAAATCTATTCACAAAATCACTCTTCACCCTTGATCATCTCATGTCTTGAAGTAAACAAATATGGATGTCAAACAGATTTTTTTTGTTTTAATTTCCTTTTTACGTAGGTGGGATAATTTTTGTGCATCATCTATATATACGTTTTTGTATAAGAAAAAGAATGTTGAAAAATCACTGAAATTTTTTATTTCATTTTAACTCTTTCTAGAACATGAAACAACTTAAAAGTTCAACTTTTGGTAATGAAGAAAACATAGAAAGAGTTTTTTGGTAATAACACTATCTAAATATAATACACGACTTATTGTAACTTTAGACAATTTTGACCCATAAAATTGTTCGCGAAACTTTCCGAAAATTGTTTTTCAAAAATATTTTTCTATTAAATATAGCTATTCAAATTCATATTTGTTGTTGTTGTTGTTAATGCATATTGTGGTTATACAGTATTATTTGTTACTGCCAAGTGGTATGACCTTGATAATAAAAACAGTTATTAAAAGTTGCACAACTTGAAAACAGCATATATTGTATATTCTAGTCACGTCAGTTTTTTAACCACATAATAAATCTCTATATGATTTTATATTAAACTTCTGTTCAGGTGCGCTGTAACAAATTCAATGTCTGTCGCCTGTCTAGCTTCATTCCATGTGCCTGAATCATTACTTTTAAATTATCTCTTTTTTCTTTAACATAGTTATGAATCTCTAGATAAAGAGATTTGGGAATTGCACAAAAAGCTCCCAATATTAAGAAATAGGATGTCAAAAATTCTTTTTTAAACAGTTACATCATAGACACTTTAATTATAACATTTTAGGACACATGCTTTCAACGTTTCACAAACATTAACCGTTAGGTGCAAAATGGGGGAATGACAAAGTATTATGGAGGGGGGGGGGGTTATTGCTGATTAGTTTGTTATTTTTGCATAGCATAGATATTTTAATCTTGTAGGTTTTAATATATAGATCAAGGGCATGGGTTCAGATGGTATGCTCACAAACAAATAAGAATACAAAAATGGTTTAATATCTTGGAAACTGAGGACGTTTTGTTTTAAATGTGATTATATGAACACATAAAGACACGGTATTCTTAAGTTTTGGCATCATCTTCAAATGATGTTTTGATCACAAATGAGATTTAAAGTTTTTACCTTATGAGTTTGCTACTGTTCAAATGATATTTTATGATATTTCATTTGATCATTTTATTATTTTCATTTTAAATTTAAATATCTCGACTATTCGCTCTGACGAATTATAATTATGACTAACCAGATGCATACATATTTTTGTGGAACATTCCCTCTCTTTCTGTCATATTATTATTATTATTTTAATCAGAATAGTTATCGAAAAAAATTGATCGTTCATGAATTATAATAATGATCACTTTTGTTGGAAAAAAGCAAGTCATAAAGCAACCCTTGGGGAACTCTGGCAAATAAAAGAAAAAACAACAGTGAATTCCTATCATTTTTATACCAAGGTTAAAAACTACCTAATATGTGTACTTCCTCAGTACAATGATAATCATGCAATAAATTAATTTCTCTGTATGTACATTTCAAAATCAATACAGAAAATGACTGATGGCATTTAGATAATTTGTTTAGAAAAATTTATTATGAAAGTTCCTTAATCGTTTTAAAAGCATTTCATGCAAACCTTTTCCAGACGTGTGACAAATTTTAGTTTAACATATGCAAAGAAATAAAACATTTTATTAAAATTTTTAATGCATTAACAATAAAAAATTCTGTCTGGAGCATTTTGTAAACATGTAAACATCGCTTTATATTCAAATATGACTAGGTATAATGTCATGTAATTTTGACGAATTTAACTATATGCGATAATACATGAAAACTACTGAGTCGCATCACCTAAATAAAGATAGACACAAACACAGTAATTTGACTGAAAAAGGCATAAATTAGATTCTATTCACGTCAAAGCTTTTTGTAGCTTATATGCATATATAATGTCTTCATATGACACGTTTTTTTTCAATACGTGTTTTAGTTTATGTTCTGAAGGCTCAGACAGAATAATTTGAACATTTTAAACACAAAACTTAATAGCTTAAATAGAGCTGAAACGTTTTTAAATATATAAACCCAGTGCATCACAATAGTTAAAATGAGGTATCTATATAGACCTTTGTGATAAATTCGATTTTTTCCAATTTTTTCTGCATTAATTTGATTTCTTGTTAAATAAATTCAACATAAAAAAGGTTTTCTATTAAATCATTAGTGAAAAATATATGGTAGAATGGTAGAACAGATTTGCAATTAGTGATTATCATGATCCATACATTTTAATGTGATTTTTCTATTACGGTTTGTGTCACTGTGTTTGTGACAGTAAAGTATGCAATCTTTCATTTAAAAATTTATTTACCCGGTAACTTGAATTTGGTATTTTTCGCTCAATTGAGTGTAGTCATATTTTAAAAAAGCTATGCACATCCGCGATTACTATGTACATTTTTGTAGAATAGAAACTGTTGTTTTTGTTTTTGGGGGTTACATGTCGACATAGCGCTCGATGTTTGTACCGGGAGTGATGTTTTTGGTGACGCTTTACGTCGAATGAGCAAAACAAATCACCAGTTGCCTTGTTTTTCAACATGTAAAATCCCAGTGACAGCAATTTTTGTGCAGAAATATTCTATGGTATAATCACGAATGCGCATGGCAATTTTCAGTTACGATTAGAAAGTTATGAATATCAAACTTAATTCAAGTTACTGAAGAACAAGAGTAAAAACGTAGTTACTGTCACATTTTAAACCAGGATTTAGTTACAGAATATCCAAAATAAAAATATTTTTATCTAGTTTTCAATTTTAAATACTGGTAACTATATGTGCAATGTCATTTTCCGCTGAATAGTTACGAAGTGACAAAAGAACAAACTAGCATATTACCTTGACCTTACTTTGAATGACAATGCAAATAAAACTGAAACCAACATGTCATTATATGTACAATCTGTAAAGCAACAACTACCAAATATAATTAAAGTTATCCCCCTCTTTTTTCCAGCAGAACAAATCATGGAATTTAGACCATGGAGAATATAATTTTTTAAGATTTTTCTGCAACAGTTGGTTTCATAGAAACTTTAAGATATTTCAGCTTAGGTTACCATTTTTACTACGTGACCTTTTTGTTCCTATGGCAATGTCACGAACAACTTCAGTTGTCAGATATGCTATGAAGTTCCATTAAATTTGTCCAATCGTATTAGAGGGAACGTCAGAGACACACTTCCATTGTCTTAAGTCTACAATGACGAAGTAGAGCCAGCTTAAACAATATCAATATAATTAAGGGAATGAGAATACAATGACAAAAATATGTTATTATTTTGATGTTGTACTTGTTGTTTAAGGCTTATTTATATGTTAGGGACTTAATTTAACTGTAACTAGTTGATTTTCAACCATTGATTCGTCTGAATAAAAAGTCCCAATGGTCGTATAGTGGGTTTTGTCTTGTGTTACATATTTCACTTTTTCCGATTCTCTCTCAAAGTCTTCAGTCGTGATTTTCATTACCAACGAACTTGCAATTCCGTAAACAATACATTGGTTTAACGTTTCTTCAATGTTAGCATTTATCACAGATTTTCGGGGTACAGTGGGTCACCAGTAGGTCCAGTGCTGATCAACACTATAGGACTAAGGTTGCTTCTGACCGTGGCTAGAATTTATGACCAATTCAATACTAGTATATCTGTGTACAAAGTTAGGGTGGTTCTACTTAAGTTGGCATTATATCAATGTCAAATGGAAAATCCCTTATTACTGTCGTGATCGGGTTAGATTTGATTGGAAAAATTATTGCTTATCGATAAGTGTAGTTGTAGATCAAAGTCACTAAATATAATATCGCAAAAGATGTTTTACAGAGAAGTCTACCAATAATGGATTCCTGTCGTATTGGATAACAGGAATGCTATAGGAAAGATAGAGTAAATTCTTATTGATCTTTAGGACATATAAGTAGTAATGCCCATCTATGTCTAGCAGTAAGGATTACTAAATTTGTGATGTAACCAGAGACCTTGATATGTATGTCTCTGATGTAACAATTCAGGAAGTGAGATAATGCATTGATCATATATTGCTCAAACAATCCTAAATTTACACTCGCACGTTTTGCCACTAATGTCACTTTACATAATCGAATTTTGACCTTAAATAATCTTTCGTTTGAAGTTGAAAGCGTTGATAATTTGTATAAATGTAATGTAAGTATTGTTCCATCCACAAAATGCCACGAGTCATATTTGGGATATAGTCTAATATTCTCTTGAGACAAATATACAAATAAATCCAACAGATCTAGGACATAAATATATTGATCATGATCAATTATATATAATTCTGTCTGGATTACAGACTGTGCTGGATGGTTCCTATTTAAGCATATATTACATAAATATACTTATTGCAATCAAATCATGGTATTTTTCTAGACCAAAATTCCTAACATAAATCAAACAATCGACAGATTTCGATGAATAGTTGATTCTCAGCAACCTGATAACGTAGAATTTCATGAAAACCTTCTCGTGGTTACCTGATGATAAAAGTATATCAAACATAGTAAACAAGCTAAAATTAATTACATTTACGATGCTGTCTATGGTGGCTTATTTCTGACATCGACATAATTTTTGTCGACATAGAATTATCTCGACATTTCTTCTTATTATCTTGACAAGTCAAGATAATATCATGACAAGTTGTGATACCAAAATAAAAAATTAAGATAAGTAGCACGACATGCCGCGATACACATGTTGACCAGTTGTGATAATTATCTCGATATCTCGACTTATTTTTATCGAGGCAAGTCGTGTTACTTATCTCAACTTCTTATTTTGGTATCACAACTTTCCATGATAATATCTTGACTTGTCAAGATATTAAGTCGACATGTCGAGATATTAAGTCGACATGTTGAGATAATTTTATGTCGACAAAAATTATGTCGATGTCAGAAATAAGCCACCATAGACAGCAATTATTTACATCTTTAGTTTATCATCAAGGAGAAACAATATCAAACCTGTAGTTAAAATACATTATTTATTACGTGACTGAAGCACTTTATTAACGTTTGTTTATGGCACGCCTATGCATCCATCAAATTTAAGGTGTTTTTATGAAAGAATCAGTTAACGTGTTTTTGCACAGCTGTTGATGTGATCAAGGACATCTTGCATATAACTTTTTCAATATCTATTTACCCAACATAAAGTATCCTCAATAACACTTTGCTATAAACTAATAAAAACCGTTATGTAAAACTTTTATATGGTTTTAACTATCATTAGATCAATAATAGTCAGGGTTTGTTGTTAGGTTGTATATCTAAGGTCCTAGGGAAGTTGGAGTTTTTAAGTTTGGATTGATGTAGATATATGTATCTTTAATTTATCGTAAATGTATTTTTCTTTTTGTTTCCATTTAAGTGTTTTAGTCTGAATTCTGAATGCTTAGTATTCAATATGGATTATTTATACACCGAGGGAGTGTAACTAGGGCGCACTTACCTCTATATTTAAGTCTTTCTATCTTTAATTAGTCAATAAGGACAGAAATAGGTCAAGATTGTTCATGTTTGATCATCTTAATATGGTCTGTTATATAACATTTCCATTACAGCAATTTGATAATTTTCTTACACAGAGAATGAAAACGGTCTTGTTTGAGAACAATAAAATCTCACAAAATGTTAGGCTCATCATGACTGGATTTTAACGGGTCTTAAAGCTTAATAAACCACATGTAATCAGCACGAAAGTTAAGATTTTAAGTTTGTAAACCATTCTTTATTCTGTATTAAACTACATGTATCACGGCAAAGTGTAAAATGTGGACTGGATTGGATTGGACTCTTGGACTGGACTCATGGATTGGACTCTTGGACTGGATTGGACTCTTGGACTGGACTCATGGATTGGACCCTTGGATTGGACTCATGGATTGGACTTATGGACTAGACTTAAAAATGGACTTATGAATTTTTTCAAAATTTTAAAATGAAAACTTATAATATCAAACACTATAAATCTTTAACATATATTTGAACTAATGATTCCCCTATAAAAACAGAATAAAATATAGCTATGGTAATTCTTTATTGCTTGTTTTATCTGGAAAATTCTCGAATGTTGTCAAAGGTCGCATATTTTTCTCTTTAAAGTTGAAGTATTTGTTTTACAAGCTCTTAAATGCTTCAAATAAAATAATGACAGATTGTTAGTCTCATCTGCAGAAACTTTAGAACTACAGTATCTGATACTAAGTAAGATAAAAGTACTATGTTCATTTAAGAATAACATTAACTATGATATACATAATGATGCAGTAACAATTTAAAGTATACTGTTACAAAATGCATACTACAATTATTTAGTTACTTTAAACACAATTAAAATAAATGAACACACACACACACACACACACCACACACCATTTAAAATCAGTTCAAATATATGATCGATATACTATATGAAACAATACTTTTATTACTGTAACAAATAGGTTTTGAAATATGAAATGAAGTAGTAATGATCATATATGCAAACAGTTATCATCATATTATTGTAATGGAGAGAAAAAGTAAAGAATTTAAACACAATTAATGACAGAAAAAAATGGCCAGTATTTCTTTTGAATTTAATTCTTATAACCTAGAATGTTACTTCATAAAAGATCCACACAGAACTTACAAAGATTTTTTTTTTTAAAAAAAATATTTTTTCCTCAAGATGAATATTGGCATAGTTCAATGATACATGTATGCATGAGTTTAATCGGTAAATTTGATCTGTTTAGGATGTAAAGTATCCCCTATTTGATTCACTGTATATACATTATCATGTAAAAAATTCAATAAAATCTTATAGACCTAGAAGACAAAATGTCAATTTTAATTATCTGATCAGATAAGTTTATTAGAAAAATACTTTTCTACAACTATTGTTTACAGTTATAATCTGATATAATCTCACAGTTTAAAGTGAAAATTGCCACAAAGGCACGGTCTATCATCACCTTCAACTTTTTAACTAACATGTGTTAGTTGTCAAATGTCACAAACTCTCTTCAGAAAATGAAACGAAAACATTAACTTGATAAGAGATAACTGATAACCAATCCCTTTAGAAAATTAAATAACAAATACATTATAATAAAGATAGAGTTAAAATTCTGTATTTGTGATTAAACATATGTATTGAACAAATTACACAAACTAGCATTGAGTTAAAAACATAAATAAGATGTCAATTCAAGAGACCAGTCCGCAAGTCAAAAGTCCAAAAGGCCAATTCAAGAGACTAATCCATGAGTCCAGTCCAACAGTCCAATCCAAGAGTCCAGTCTAACAGTCTAATCCAATCCAAGAGTCCAGTTCAATCCAAGAGTCCAATCCAATCCAGATTTTACACCAAGAATCCAATCCAATCCAAGAGTCCAGTCCGATCCAAGGGTCCAATCCAGTCCACATTTTACACTTTGCCATGCATCACCAAATAGCAATTACCAAAAAAACTTTTGTTTAGCTTTATTGCACCTATATCGAAAACTACGTTGTTTCTTTCTTGTATATAGAGATCTTATATATTATGAAGATAGAAAGAAAGACAGAAAAGCAATATGTGATAAAGAGAAAATCTTAAATAAGGCAGAAAACATGATGGCATGAGGCTGAGTTTATATTAAACTAATACGTTTAGCTTGATAAAATCAAAACTCGGTAACCGAGATTATCTATTTCCCTCTGACCAACTAACACAGTTTGCTCTGTTATTGTTTACATTCGATATATATATACAAAGTTTGGTACCGTGTGCAATGTTTTACTATGTACAATCAGTTATATAATACAAAGAGGCGTATATATACTTGTATGAATGAACTAACACCTGTTTTACGAGATTTATTTCAACAGCCCGTTTTATTGCACAAATAGACGTTCAAGATATTGTAAACAACACCGTCCTTGGGGGATTTGTAGCTCAAAGGTGAACCGGACGGGTTGTTACTTTTCAAAGTTAAATAAATAAAAACTAAGACACAAATATAAATTGATAGTTATATTCCTGGAAAATGATGTAACACAATCTTGTGTAGTTCCTCAGATAAATTTGGTTAACAATGCATGATTTTCTAAAATAATAATAATAAAAAAATATATTGAACAATAAAACTTTTGCGAGATTCCGCTTCAAATTCGTACGTGTTTCCGCTTATTGTTATTTGATTGATCGGTGATTCCGATACAACCGTATGGTACTCCGGAGATCCGAGAAGTCCTGGTTTAGAATTTAGAAATGAAATATAAAGAAAATAATTCTACCCTGAGGGATTAGTTTGAGCCCTCTGGTTGGATAATAAATCAGGTATTATGACGGGTAGAACTTGTTTTAATTAAGAACATAAATATATATTTTCTATGACATGTTTAAACAATAAATCTTGATGAATAGAAAGTAACTGACAACTAAAACACCGCTAAAATCTGTTAATCAAATAATTGAAAAGACGCGAAAATTAGCGTAATAAGGATTAACTTTAGCCTTTAGAAAATAAGTAATTCCGACTTAAGATTGCGTAAAATAGAGAAAATAAAATAAAATCAGGTAAAATAGTAAGGAATATTAAAATACGAAATATAAAAGTAACAAATTTGAGAAAAATAGGATGAAATTAAAATTGTTTAAATGAAACCAAATGTGCATGGTTACAGATATACCATACCGATTACTACAAAGAGTAACTGTAAATGTTACGTAACGTAGGTGTCAAATAAACAAAAACATAACGAAAACAATACGGATATTGCCGGAAATAGCATCCGTCATAAACATGGCATCCGTGTTCTTTTGAATATTTTAGCTTACCTACAAATGTTATGAAATCATTAAAATGTTAATTTACACTTTTTTTTTAAATTTCAGAACTACAATAATTTTTTATATAAAAACAGAAAAAATGTAACTAGTAATGCATTATTGTAATATATTTTACTTTTCAAAAGTGGTTGTTTACTCCGATATTTATTTCTAGTTTTCTTCAAAATGGTAACGAAAACGTTATCTATCCCTCTTTTTCCTTAAATGTTTTAGATGTGCATTTTTTTGCGTATAGAACAGTTCCTGCTTTTGACAATGACCAAGTCACTATTATGTTTTTAAAAATCAAACAATTGGCTTTTAGATTGACTCATGTTGCACTGAATAACACTATGATAAGGAAATTGAGCTATACAGATTCCTAAACATGACGAATACATAGCTATTAAAGTGCAAATTATACAACCACTAGTTTAATATAGTTCACCAGATCACTAGATAAAAGTTGCATGTGTATTACTGAGTGAAAGAACTCCCTCAGTAGTTAATAACATTTGTTTTATATTATTTATTTAAAAGCAGAGATAATTTTTTCATTACCAAACCAGTGATACCAGAGTGGTATTTTCCCTTTTCTTCACAAGGGACATTATTATGTTCTAGGTCATTACGTCGTCAACGTGTTTGTAGTTGTCAGTAATAATTGAGTTATTCTTTTTGCAAAAAATCATGTTGTTTTAATATAACAACCTTGTCACATTGTTATGTACGATGTATTCATGGATCATATAAACACATTAGTTACATAGATCTTAGATCATCTAAAGATAAAAAACTATCTCATGCTGACAGAATTAAGTGTGGTATGAAACAGATCGCATAATACATACTCTGTCCTTGACTATCACTGAAACTTATGTATTATCCAACTTTTATATTACATAAATGTTATTAATTTATAATCAACTACACGTATATAATGTATTAAGTTTTCCTTTGATCCGGAAAATAAAAGATGTGTTAACATTTGCTTTAACTCTGATAGTCTTTCAACTTAAGTGTTCCAATCATTCTGTACTCATAAAAATACATTTGTTGGATATGACTAATAATAAACTAAGCATAACTGTGTATATCTTTATTTTGTACCTTTTATGCATAATTAGACTATGTTCATTTTCAAATGGGATTATTTGAGCCATACGCAGCAAAAACTATGTCAGTAGCCAATATTACCATTGCAGGTTAGGTGCTTGTCAACTCCTTAAGTAATAAAATCGGTGATCAACAATCAATTTATGTACAGGCGTTATTGTTTCTGTTTTTGGTAAGTTGCCGGCGCTGTTAAGTACATTATAAATGGACACCTTTTTTTAACTGTTCTGATTTACTTCACAGAATATTTTATCACTCTCTTATATATTTAATGGGTAACATTTGTGCAATGTTGTGTGGTCAAAATTGTTTCGATGACAAACAACCATATGCATTAATTTAACATTATGTTTCTCACAACTAATTGTTTCTTTCTTTCTTTCTTTTTTTACATTCCAATGCCTGTGTAATAGGCAATATTCTTAAAGTTAAATTCTCAAATATAATTTTAACTGTTCTGTTACTTACCTGGTATAACAAAACATTCAAATTGCCGTGAACGACTGAAGAAGTTGTATTATAAATGATCTAAATATTTTTATCTTGTTTGTTTTTACATGTTCATTAGTTTTGAAATTGTATTGCATTGTTCATCTACACGTCAGTTAGTCTAATACCATCGAATATTCAACGCAAGATATGTAAAATTGTAAACACACACACAGCCACACACACACACTCACACGCGCGCGCGCGTATGATACTGAAAGTAGGAGAAAAGCAAATGTTTACATTGAATTTTGCTTTCAGTCATTGACCGCACGGTCATAATATGCATGTTGAATGGTCAATGACCCACTAAGATTACATACACACTATTGTAAAGTATTTTAAACCACATGCTCTATAAACACTTTATCCTTATAACGATTGGTTCTGAAACATCGATTTCAGTATTTATTAAAAACAAAGCCGGTTAATAACAAAAAAGTGTCCAACAATGTGGTTAATTAAAAAACAGATATTGTAACTATTCTTATTGTACCGACTAACCACTTCATTGCATTGAATAGAAATATATATAATGATATATTGTACTTATCAAACACTAGATCTGCTCTTATGCAAGTACAGATGAAGCAACGTTAATTTTGATATTATCACAATACGATTTAGTGATGATATTTCAATCTGTCAATCTACACGTAATCTTTTTATTGAATTTTCAATGAAAGATGTGCAGAATAGTTGCCTGCGTTTTATTAACTGCGTGGAGGACAAAAAGTAGGCTAACGTTATTTAGTACATAAATTCTTGAGATTTCACGCAAATGAATACTAAGAAACAACAGTGCAATATGCAAATGTTTTGATTTTCAGAGTTCCTTTGCCTGTTATAGCAATAACTCTGATGTTACTTATCAACCAAGAAAATGTTTAATAATGTATTATTTTCTATGGGTATTTTTGTACATAAAAGCCATTTTTCAGCAACATAAGAATGATATCCATAAAGTAATACTAGTAATGCGGAAATTCAGATTTCAATGTGATATTTATGTACATGTATTTTCTTGTATTGGGGTCAACTCTTGGTGTTACACAGCAATTGGAGCATAAGTTAATCAAAACCAAGTTAAATGTAAACTTGATTTGGATAATGAACATCATCAAGATTTAGTATAAATCAATGCGTAAAAGATAAATATAGAATTAGAATTTCTGTGTTAGGTTATTTCACGTATACGCAATTACCACGCCATATTAAAACACCAGAATAGCTGGTATGTTTATTCGTGATGGCATAATGCCATTCAAGTTATTTTGTGCGTCTTTATATTCACTTAAAGGGCATGTCTAATGCGGTGTTTTCGTCTATGATATCATTAATATCATTGTGTAAAGCCAAATGTTTTAAATATGTAACCCAGACGTTTGATTTATTTCTTACATACATTTCAAAACATTGATACGTGGTGTCTTCCAAATAGTTTTTTTTATTTTTGAGGACAAAAATTGTAAAGGTGATGGATCAAAAAGTAAGGACACCTTGAATATATTTACATATATTATCTGACATACTTTACATACATACATGTTTAATCTGTACCATTAAAATGAAGGCTAAATATAGACAAATCTCTGATAAAATCCCTATGTTTAGCATCATTTTTGATAAAATTATTTAAACAATGCTAAACCAGTTTCATCTCGTTAAAATAAGTCTCATGTAGCTGCAGAGTTTTATAAATGGTCAATAAATGTTCAATTCAATCTAGCAGTGTTAAATGTCATACTTCTGGAAACTTTCAATGTTATGTGTACGTCTCTAGGTTTCATAACGATGGATCTGGAATTGTGTTTCACTTTTTGAAGTACAGATTCCATTCAAAGCAGCTAAATTTATATTTTTACAAATTCGTCCAATGTCCACAGCTATGTTATGAATGTCTATGGTTTCTTACTGCCAGGGCCAGTGATCGATCAAAATTGATCTGTACAGGTCAGACTGTTTCAAAGTGTCTGCAAATGATTAAAAATTAACGATAACATTTCAAGTGATATATCATTTGATTAACATCCTTTTTTCAAAGTCTATATATACGTATTCGGAGTTGGCTGAGATAGTGTAAATGAATACAACTAGTTTGATACAATATTAACCTTGGTTACTTAAAAACGAAGGTCTTAAAGGTTATCACTTAGTGTTGTAGTTATTTATGTGTGAGTAGTCCGATTGTAATCCATGTTGATTGTAAATGTATGTATGAAAATTATGCATTCAGTCATTGACCGCGCGGACATTTTATGCATGTTTCAAGGTTGTACGGAATGGTCAATGACCCACTAAGATTACATTCATACTAGTGTAAAGTACCTTAATCACATGCTCTATACACTATATCCTTATAAAAATTGTTTCTGAAACATTTCGATTAGAAAAGCCTGTTAAAGACAAAAAGTGTCCACAGACGTGGTAAAAAAAGCAAACATTTTATCTGTTTTATTGTGTACCTTTTTACCACTTTATTGCATTATGTGTAAATAACTTAATATATAAAGTATCTAAAGATAAAATTGTTTGCTCTTTTACAAATTGAACTTATGTATACAAGAATACGATATGTTGATCGTATCGTTTCTGGTGATCGTATCTCAATCTGCTTATTGTGGCTGTTACTCACATACCATTCCCCTCGTACAAATATACGATATTTCTACCAAAAACGTTATTGAAGATCTGAAAGGTAATGACATTAGTGTAAACAAAGATTACGCTTACTCTCACTGATAAACTGACGTCTTGCCAATTGTTACCCAGCAAGAGTATTGTCCAAAGAGTTATCGTGGTCAGTTTACACAGTATAAAACAGCCAACGATTGGGTGCATTGACCATAAAGTCTTTATTTCTCTCGTGATATAACGGATATATCAGGGACATTGATATTGGAAGATGTTTTTTTTTTCTTCATCGTTCATCAAGGTCAATATTAATGTTGCTGCAAGTATGAAACCACAATGTAAACACCACAACCTCGTTGGCAGTAGTTCAAAACTGGGCAGCTTTTTTTTCCGGTCATCTAACTCCACAATGTAAACACCACAACGTCATTGATTGTGGTTTAAACATGTTGCTTCCCTGGTCATTTACACTAATTTTTAAGTCATAATCTTTTGTTCGACGCCAGTTAAAAGTTTAACGAGCTTTAAATGATTGCAGTTGTATTTAGTAATGAATTCGTGTCTTTATTACATACACTCACAAATAAAATAAAATAATATTAATTAAATAAATAAATAAACTTAAAAAAATAAAACCGGTATTCTGTGCTGGGTTTTTGTTGTTATTATAAGAATAAAGGGATTTTATATTGGACACCATCGAAAGTCAGGCTTTTTTTATCCACCATTTTTCAGTATAAAAGCTAGATATTCGTTAGCACTTTCAAATATCTGTACAAGAAAAGAATAAAATAGTCACTTTTGTCATTGACAATGTGTCCGACTTACGATCAAAAAAGTAGCCTGTATTTCTAGGACTTTTTCTCCCTAAACATTTATAAGTGTTTACAAATTAGTAGGAAACCCAAAACAAACACAATCCAATATAAACTCTCAAAAATGGTTACAAATTAGCTTATATAAACAAGACAAGGCGCTGAATATACCGCATTTGTATGAAATAATTCTCATTTGACCCATTTCCGTTTACCATTATGAAACATTCTATCAAGTATTGTTCCTGTAAGAACAAACTTGCTGTTTTGTAACCTTTTTCTGATTTTTTGGCTTCTATTTTCTGGAATTATGCAATCTTTGCATTAACAAATATCTTAATTTGTATTGTCAATTGTGTATGTAGATAAACGTTTGGTTTACGCGTGTGTTTAACTCTGATGTTTCACGCACATGCTTAAGTTAAATCACACTCATCGAAACCAAACGTTATCTTATTCAGGTGCCGTGCACAGGTAAATCATCTGCTTAAAACGGACCGTTCTTGCGACGTCATACCACACAGATATATAAAGACCACGAGAACGATGTTTCGTCCTTTCTGAAATAGACTTCATACTGACTCGCTCTGTATGGGCTACCCTAAACGACTAGTTATAAAAGGTCTGTAATATTTTAAAAACAGATTATGAAAATTACACATGCAGCATATTGGTAAATTTCCCCGAGTCCAATCGACGTCACTCATGAATGCTCTAAATATTTAAAGATAAGATTTTAAGACATTGTAAATTTTCGCAATCATCAAATAGGAAAGCTATTTCAATCAAATGACTTGTATCAACCATCTGTGCCCGTACAAAGTAAGGAAGTTATGATTTGTTCTGACAGTAGTTTCTTTTAATTATGCCATATGGTGATGATATCACAATATTAACAGTCTTACTATTCAGGTTCAGCCACTCGATTAGCACATTTCAATAAAGAAGTTCTTGGAAAAAAATCGTATTAATTAGTCAAAAATTTAATGACTCAGTTAGTGTCTGCCATGGTCACGAAAGTAGACAAAAACAGGTCACACAACACAATGTCGATGATTTTGTCATCAGATTTTTAAAAAAATGACTTCGTATTTGGACGGGTAGTAAGTTAACGTTCAGTGGTACGGTTATAGTACCATGGAGGTCATTCGTTTGGGTCCGTTTTATTATCAGTCAGTCTTGTAGCGACATTTAAAACATATTTTGCTGATTTAAAAATCAAACGCGTAAATTACAAATTACTTTTCCCCAAACAAGAACCTTCAAGTATATATATTATCTTATATACTAATTTAAACGTTTAAACATTATCGACATGAAAAAGGGAATTGTCAATAAATTTATACAAGCCCCTGTGATATTGTTGAGTCTTTGTTTTGTTTACTTTCTATTTTTATCTCGTGTAGTTTCTCTTTAACTTGGGAAACCCCAAATACGCTGCCTTTGTTGTGACTATGATAATATAAAATATATCTTAAAATCTAAAATATTTCATTTCTAGTTAAATTATTTTATTTCTCGAGAATTATATATAGAATGAATGTCATGAACTAAATGTTAGGTGCATAACATTTTACGGAGCATTCGGTCAAAACCAACTTTTAAACTGGTTATTACCGGTTTTAACTAGAGCAAGAAAGTAGTGACGTCTGTATACACCGCTGAACAAATGTATTTATTCTCGCAAGAAAATAGTTTCATTGTTTACTTGAAAAAAATTACTTAATTATATTAAATAACTCATTTTCATATGCCTTTATGAATAATATACTATATAAGTTGATATTCAGTTATTTAGTTTTCACATTTTATGTTTTAATTTGGATAAAATCAATTGGCAAATCGCCCAAACGGCGGATGGGTCAACGTTGATGTGTAAATAAGTAATAAGTTTCTTGTTGTAGTAAGCATACCACGATACGAAGTTAACAACAGGAGATCGTCGACTAGACACACGTTATTTCTTGCCTTTTTCGCTAACTGCAATATTATTACATAGAAGTTATTATAATAGAACCATATATATTAATCTACAGTTACGACAGATACAACCAGTGACGATGTTGGTGACAGCTTAAGGGGTTTGGTTGCCCCCGTTTCTTCACACAGTAACAACAGTCAAACTGGTCCGTCTGCTTCATTAAAACCAATTTCAATATGGAATCTACCATAACAGTAAGTATTTTTCGTGTATATTTTTCAATTACTTTGTAAATATTTTCTTTTGACTATTTCACACGATTTGCAACGTGCCCTAAGGGAGATAACCCTATCATCACAATTGCATACAGTCTTAATAAAATACGTTCTTTTTCCTGTTTTTTGCAGTCACCAGTTGTAAAGTCATTTTTAGCAGGAGCCTTCAGTGGTACATGCTCAACAGTATTATTTCAGCCTTTGGACTTGCTGAAGACACGGATCCAATTCAATGCCGTTAACATTGGGTAAGTAAGGTTGATTATAAGTTTCCTTCTGTAGTATTATGACCTTAGTGTGATATAGTACACGTTGTAAACGTAGTCTAATTTATTTTCTCAGCGAGTTTTACTGTCATTTGATGTATTCAGAAGTTGCTACTATATAACACTTGAAAAACAAGATCAGTTGATAACTAAATTATTGCAAATAATCTGTATATTTATTGATAATGACCTATTATAATTTTTCTTTGCAGAAGTGGATCGGTGAGAATGTCAACTGTGCTTTATAATGTAATACAGCAGGATAAAGTAACAGGCTTATGGAGAGGACTAGTCCCTGTAAGTTTTTATTTTAATGAATTTTATAAATAATATAAAAATAAAGTCATATAATAATTCAGATCAAATAGCTACTATTACAGGCAAGTTTCTTATCAATGCTGGCCCATAATTTATTTATAGTTTTTTTGCAAGGTAGATAATAATAAGATTTAGCTAAATATCGAATAGGTAATTGATATGTTTGTTTTTTCTTTTGCAGTCATTTTCAAGGACAGTCCCAGGCATTGCCCTTTACTTTTCCTCCATCCATGTTATGAAATCCAAGATCCAGTAAGTATTTTGAATTGTTGATAAATAACATTTTTATATTTATTAAAAATAGTTGTATGAAAGAGAAATGTACTTGCATTTTGTTTTTAATTTTGGAAGTTGAAAAAAGTTCATGCATCATATTTATCAAAATTTAAAGGATATTTTATTTTCTGAATTATTGACATATATATGTTTTTTGTTGTTTCACAGAAAAAAGAAGTTGAGTGTATTGGAATCGGCTTTAATTGGAGCAGCGGCTAGAACTATGTCTGGAATACTAGTATTGCCCTTTACAGTGTTGAAGACTCGTTTTGAGGTATGATATATTTAATAGTCTTTCTGGGGTTTTGATATAGCATTAAATCAATGTTTCTTAAAAAACCTTGTGAGAATATATACTAGTATATTGTTGTTACTAAAAGATTTAGTATAATTGTGTCTTCCGGAAAAAACAACTCCAAAGCGGATTTTGTATTTTATAAATATTTGTTTTGACTAACAGAGAAAGGTTGAAAATGTAAATGGCAACCTAAAGAGCTTGAATCCAGAAGTTCCTACATGTGATTCAGATCAGAATGAAAAGTAATTGTTTTGTCTGTAGAGAGGTTTCAAAATTTTAACTTTGTTTTTGGCACTTAAAAGTTAATATATATGTATTATTATTTTACAGAGTGGACAATTTCAATACAAAGGAATGAAGAATGCTCTAGTTCTAATGTATAAAACAGAAGGAGCTAGAGGTAAGGAATAATTAACCACAAGTCATAATAGTGCTAAATGCCTTTTATAGCTATGGTATACTCATCTACACATCAAAACAATATTTTGGCATGATGCCATTATTTTAATGAGTCACAAGCTCATGAGATGCATTACATAATATTTGTAGATTGTTTTTTGTACATGAAATAATGATTTTAATAATAATATTTTTATTTAATTATTTTTTTTGAATGCATGTATATTTCTCCTTGTTTAGTTAGAGCTCCTCTTTGTCATAAGTTTTATCTCTTTAAAATGTGAGAATTAAATTAAAATTTAAACCATAAAAAAACATTCAAACCATAACAAAACTTGTTAATAAAATATTATTATGGTTGTAGGTCTGTTTAGTGGCTTGACAGCAACACTGTTGAGGGATGTACCCTTCTCAGGAATGTATTTTATGTTTTATACTCAACTGAAACAGATGACAGAAGACAGTAAGTTCGTTTATCAATTTTGAATATTTTATAAATGATATGTTTTTGTCTTTGATATACTTTATGACCATTCACCTTCACAGTTTCTTTATCTGAATACTTTTATAATTTTTATATACACAGCAATATCTTTAAAGGCTTTAATATTTTTGCAAAGATATTATTTTATATGAGAAATTTAACCAGTTTTTAAAGTCTAATTTTTAACTTTTTGCTGTTTAATTCAGTCTGTAAATTTAGTTTGTGTGGGTAAATTTTTCTGCTTTTCTTCTTAAACATCTAATTTTAAATATATTAATTTGACTTTACTTTGCTTTTAAGTCTTCTGACTTGTTTTTAAAATATTTTATATCATATGATGGTTTTAAAAACTAATTTCTTGATATTTAATACGCTTTATATATTTCATTCTATAAACATTCTAAACAACTTTTTTATACTATAAAGTGTTGTGTATTTTTAAAAATACGGTGATGGTCAGCTTTAAAGTAATTTGTTTGCTTTTATAGGTAAACGCTTGCTTATAGCTCCTTTGTATTACATTTGCCAAACTGATTGATAAAAACCAGTTTGCAACTGGTTGTTAGCCTCTCTTGGCTAGAATATTGGTCACATCTAATTGAGTTATTTTATTGTAGGTTATTTGTTTAATTTTCTCCCTCCGTGACAAGTTGAGACTTCCAATATGGTATTGTATAAGAAGGTAACGTGTTCCTCTTTGTGTATGTACTGTGGAATGTTAAATTAAAAGTGAAAATGTGGCAGCTTCTTTAACTTTTGAAATATAACGCAAATTTTGTACCATATTTACAGTTGGAGCATGTGAGTGTGTGTTTGTTGCCACATTTTCTCTTTAAAGACCTGTTTTAATTTTCTAGTTCAGTTGTTGCACAGCTTTTCGCAACTAGCATGATGATTTTATCAGCCAACATCCCTAATGTTGTATTATCATGTCTAAAATATCGTTTTCAATTTTAATCTTTGCTCTAGGGATAATGCTGCAAGTGAAAAGCAATGCACAACATATCTACTAGCATTTGTTACTGTGATTTATGTGTTACTGATTATAATTAGTATGCAGTTGATCTTGAACCATTGTGTTTTTCCTTTCTAGGTATGAAACATTCATCTGTTTCACGTCAGACAGTGACCTTTGCCTGTGGCATCGTGGCAGGAATGTGTGCTTCAGTGATAACTCAACCAGCTGATGTTGTAAAGACACAAATGCAGTTATACCCACAGAAATTCAGTGGTCCTTGGAAAGCTGTACTTCATGTCTATGAGGTAAGCCAAGAAATATTTTAATGAAGGAGTATGTTAATAAAATTAAGGTTTGTGCGCATGAAAAAAAAAAATTCTAAGGATTCATAGTATTGATGGTTTTAACAATTATTTAATTACAGTAAAAAATAAAAAGTGTATTTTTCTTTATGAGCAGTGATCTGGTAATGACTTTAAAGAAAACTCAAACTTGTGATGTGTATTGAAAGAATTTCATAACTTTTGTGCAAGCTTAAGTATATTTTGTCAGAGTCAACAACAATTTTTGTATATACATGGACACATGTTTCCTTTATTACAACAGAATTTGTTTTAATTTACAGAAAGATGGATTGGATGGCTTCTTGAGAGGCATTGTTCCTCGTACTATAAGAAGGACTATGATGGCTACATTAGCCTGGTCTGTGTATGAAGAGGTTAGTACCAAACTCAATATGACAAATTTAAACATCAAAATAGATGCTTTAGCAAACTTGAAATCTAGTGACATTAAGCCATGTAGAGAGAGAAGTCTTATCATTTTGATTTCAGCTTACTTGTACATTTTAAGACTTTTAAAGGGCAATAATTCATCATTTTAACGATAAGTATCTCGAACTTTGAAATTCGGAATTGTGGAATATGATGATAATGATCCATTTTGGTATGAAGTCAAATTTTTACATGTAATAGACTAATGGGTTGTATCTGTTTATTTCAGGTTATCAGGAAATGTGGACTGAAGTAAATATTACAGATATACACTTGTTTTAAACAGAATTGCAACAGAATATTTCTTTATGATAGACATCTAGTGAAACAATCATCAAGCTTGTTAAATTGTCAACATTTACAATCACACAGATTTTATGAAAAAAAAGGGTGATAACTCTTTTCTTTGAAGAGATTCGAGGTTATAAAAGTTAGACAAGTCTGTTATTATCAGAAATATAATGAGATATTCTATGAAAAATGAAAGTGAAATCCAAATGTGTGTTATTAATGGATGTTTTATCTGAACATGAGCTTTGTTTAGACTATCTAGTCCCAGTTTTCATTATTAATAAATTCAACTTTTGACTTTGATAAAATCAAAGATTATAAGTGACATCTAACAAGTGTACCAAGTGTAATGAAACACAGACTAGTCCTTAAACACGCACAAACGTTAACAGTAATAAACAGACTATAGAATTATAACTGTGCATATGTATAATACTGCCATCAGGGTTATTTATTTATTGTCTAACGTGAATTTGAACTTGTTTCTCTGTGGTTTTGGAATCTGTTTCAGTTCTTTTAAATTTGCTCAGTCTGTATTGTTTTTTTTTTCTGTAATGAAAGAATGTGTGAAAGTAGTTTGCCACTATATTGCCAGCAAGACTATTTGACTTTTTGTTTTATAGTCCTAAAAATGGAGTTGAATTTCATCCAAATAAATTTGGATTCTTTTTTTTTTTTTTTTTTTTAAAAATTTTTTTTTTGATATACTCAGTCTGTATCAGACGGTTATTCTTCTATTGTAATTTTAAAATGTATGATAGTAATGTGTGCATGTAAAAATTGGTTGTGAATAAGTGACTCATTCTGTATGCAATTTTTTTCTCCAAGGAATTTTATTATTGTAAATTATGGTAATGGCAATACCACTAGCATGTATGAAATTTGATCACATGTAATCTTATTTGTCAGAGAACACTGTTTTTCTTTTGATTGCCTGTGTAAAACTAGCATATATATTTTTATATTTAGAATGATCGTTAAAACACACCTTTCAATGATCATGGTGTTGAATGTGATAGGTGCAATGTTACTGTTTTATTTTGCATTCATAAATTATGTATTCCATTGTTAAAATTTTGATAAAAATGTTGAATCTCTTAAACTGTTAAAAAATAAAAGCAGCAATTTAATTTCAAAATGATATAGTTGTTTTAAATTAATTACATAACAGGTGAACAATACTAGGGACAGAAGTATGGGTTTCATATGACTTTTTATCCTGATAATTAAAAGTATAGAAACGGAGTTGACCATTACCGAAAAACAATCTTTGTTACATTTTGGTTCATGGACCAGAGCCTATTTAAGCGTGCAGTATTGTGCACTAGTTACACATGTAAAATGGCTAGACATCTAGAATTTATAATCAAATTATAAAATAATTGCTAATTTATAAATTTGTAATGAGCATTACCTGTTTTGTTTGCCGAAAATCGATGGTTTTCTCCGGGACTCCAGTTTCCTCCATCATTCCAGAACTGACCACCTCGAAATAAGTGAAAGATTCTTGACTGGGGCGTAAAACACCATTACTCCGCTCCACCTGTTTTGTTCTTTTTATAGTAACAGTGTCCATCTTGAATTTTCAGACTGCACAGAAAATCACACAAATAATCCAATTCACTTAGAGACTACACTTCACGCCAATTTTTAGGTCATTTTGCAAGTGGTTTCAGAGAAGATTGAAACTTTAGGCACGCACAACATTCACCAACGAAAATCACATGCATATCTAACCTTTCCCAAGAAGTCGATCCTTCCAATCAGTAACGGGTACGGTGTTATTATAAGTATTAAAGGGGGATAACTGAAGAAAATGCAACATTAAGCAACCAAAAAAAAGAAGAAAGAAAGAAAAAGAAGCACATATGTACCTTTCCATGAACAGGTAAACATAGCTTGAAGTCAATCCTTCAAGTAACTTTGGAGGAATAGCGGATACAATGATCTCGTCTCGGTATTAATACCTTTTTTTTCGTTCCATCTGTTATATACCAATTTGTATGTTCGTATCTATATAGCCAAAGCAACCATGAATAAATATGAAATTCTATCTCGATTTGCTGGTGATGGATAAACGTTTGAACATAGCACTGGATAGATAATATCCAGGATGTTGGTGTAGAATAACTTTTGTTACATGATACTGGATAGAAAGTTTCCCATCCATTAGATGTATAATGCTTCTGGAGAGATATCATGTATTTATGTAGCTGTAATTTTCAAGCTGATGAAGCCTTTTTCAGATATCACAATACCTCTCAATATTGCTTAATCTTAACATATATGATTTATTTCTTACAAATCATGATTAAAAACGATAAGTAAAATACAAGCTTTCTATTGTTTAAACAAGTAAATTTTGTGGTTTGGCATGAATGCAAACATTTTAATTCTTTATAAACGTCATTTGAAGATCAGTGAACAATGGAAAGCTTCCAAAGTGCAAGTTCAACTCAACATAAATCTACAATGTATTAGGTCACTGTGTCATCGCTTGTACCTGTATAACATACATCGTGTCTTATCGTAAAAATTATCTGTCATGATCCATACATGTCTGAGATTTCTAATTGTGTTCACTAACTGTGATAAGACAACGATATAAGAGATTTTCTCGTGTGTTGCAAATAAAGTTTTTGAAACTATGATAAACATAGGTAACACACTGAGATTCTAGCCTGCATAATAGCTAAGTTGACGAAGTGATTTTTTAAAAATTTTCAACTTATCAAAAACGCATAACGACATTTCTTCCTTGATGAATATGCATATATCATAATCTTTTAATATTATGCAGACTTTTTTGCTTACTTTCTTACCATTATGTCATTTAAATCCAAGTGATGCAGTTCATGTCTTGCATCAATATTGACCATTAGCTTTGAGACATATCTTCGTCTAACGTCCGGAAAGACTCGATAGAATGAAAAGTTAATAATCATACAATAATTATTGATTTTTAGTTTTTGGTTTTACACATATGAAAAATCTGATTGAAAATTTCCTAGTTGAATTACTTCATTTTATAGAATATAAAATACTTCATTTCATAGACTATAAGTGCTATGATTGTTTTAAATTAACTGTTCAATCCTGGGATCCTAATTAATTTATTTCACCAAATTTCAGTACCGTTGGGATTACAGTTAGTATCACCAGATTATGGAGCTTAGTTACCATATCAATTCAGCTTAATCTATTGTTACCGAGAGTATTTAATTTATATCGTCAACTTTCGACGACATTACAAAACTGTTTTCGACTATAAAGACTAAATTTATTTTACACGGATTACTATTAGTGTAAAACGATCATGCTGGTAGCTAAAAGTTAAGGTCAAACAACTGCAGCTTCGAATTTTTTTAAAGGTCAACAATCAACAAGTGAAATGTTTATCTGAAAATTAGCATGTTTCAACGACGATAAAAGTCTTTTGTAAAAACAATTTTTACAGTGTCAGTGTCTGTTTCAAAAAATTTTACCATTGAGTGTCAGTGTTAAAATATTTTACTACTCGGTGTCTGTTTTAAAATATTTTACCACTGAGTGTCAGTTTCTGTTTTAAAATATTTTACCACTGAGTGTCAATGTCTGTTTTAAAATATTTTACCACTGAGTGTCAATGTCTGTTTTAAAATATTTTACCACTGAGTGTCAATGTCTGTTTTAAAATATTTTACCACTGAGTATGAGTGTCTGTTTTAAAATATTTTACCACTGAGTGTCAGTTTCTGTTTTAAAATATTTTACCACTGAGTGTCAATGTCTGTTTTAAAATATTTTACCACTGAGTGTCAGTGTCTGTTTTAAAATATTTTACCACTGAGTGTCAGTGTCTGTTTTAAAATATTTTACCACTAAGCGTCAGTGTCTGTTTTAAAATATTTTACCACTGAGTGTCAATGTCGGTAATTAAAATATTTTAACCACTGAGTGTGTGTCTGTTTTAAAATATTTTACCACTGAGTGTCAGTGTCTGTTTTAAAATATTTTACCACTGAATGTCAATGCCTGTTTTAAAATATTTTACCACTGAGTGTCAGTTTCTGTTTTAAAATATTTTACCACTGAGTGTCAATGTCTGTTTTAAAATATTTTACCACTGAGTGTCAATGTCGGTAATTAAAATATTTTACCACTGAGTGTGAGTGTCTGTTTTAAAATATTTTACCACTGAGTGTCAATGTCTGTTTTAAAATATTTTACCACTGAGTGTCAATGTCTGTTTTAAAATATTTTACCACTGAGTGTGAGTGTCTGTTTTAAAATATTTTACCACTGAGTGTCAATGTCTGTTTTAAAATATTTTACCACTGAGTGTCAATGTCGGTAATTAAAATATTTTAACCACTGAGTGTGTGTCTGTTTTAAAATATTTTACCACTGAGTGTCAGTGTCTGTTTTAAAATATTTTACCACTGAATGTCAATGCCTGTTTTAAAATATTTTACCACTGAGTGTCAGTTTCTGTTTTAAAATATTTTACCACTGAGTGTCAATGTCTGTTTTAAAATATTTTACCACTGAGTGTCAATGTCGGTAATTAAAATATTTTACCACTGAGTGTGAGTGTCTGTTTTAAAATATTTTACCACTGAGTGTCAATGTCTGTTTTAAAATATTTTACCACTGAGTGTCAATGTCTGTTTTAAAATATTTTACCACTGAGTGTCAATGTCTGTTTTAAAATATTTTACCACTGAGTGTGAGTGTTTGTTTTAAAATATTTTACCACTGAGTGTCAGTGTTAAAATATTTTACTACTCGGTGTCTGTTTTAAAATATTTTACCACTGAATGTCAGTGTCTGTTTTAAAATATTTTACCACTGAGTGTCAATGTCTGTTTTAAAATATTTTACCACTGAGTGTGAGTTTCTGTTTTAAAATATTTTACCACTGAGTGTCAGTGTCTGTTTTAAAATATTTTAACCACTGAGTATGAGTGTCGGTGTTTAAAATATTAAACCACTTAGTGCGAGTGTCTGTTTAAAATTTTTTACCACTGAGTGTCTGTCTGTTTCAAAATATTTTACCACTGAGTGTGAGTGTCTGTTTTAAAATATTTTACCACTAAGCGTCAGTGTCTGTTTAAAAATATTTTACCACTGAGTGTCAGTATCTGTTTTAAAATATTTTACCACTGAGTGTCAATGTCTGTTTTAAAATATTTTACCACTGAGTGTTAGTGTCTGTTTTAAAATATTTTACCACTGAGTGTCAATGTCTGTTTTAAAATATTTTACCACTGAGTGTTAGTGTCTGTTTTAAAATATTTTACCACTGAGTGTCAATGTCTGTTTTAAAATATTTTACCACTGAGTGTTAGTGTCTGTTTTAAAATATTTTACCACTGAGTGTCAATGTCTGTTTTAAAATATTTTACCACTGAGTGTCAATGTCTGTTTTAAAATATTTTACCACTGAGTGTGAGTGTCTGTTTTAAAATATTTTACCACTGAGTGTCAATGTCTGTTTTAAAATATTTTACCACTGAGTGTCAATGTCTGTTTTAAAATATTTTACCACTGAGTGTGAGTGTCTGTTTTAAAATATTTTACCACTGAGTGTCAATGTCTGTTTTAAAATATTTTACCACTGAGTGTCAATGTCTGTTTTAAAATATTTTACCACTGAGTGTGAGTGTTTGTTTTAAAATATTTTACCACTGAGTGTCAGTGTTAAAATATTTTACTACTCGGTGTCTGTTTTAAAATATTTTACCACTGAATGTCAGTGTCTGTTTTAAAATATTTTACCACTGAGTGTCAATGTCTGTTTTAAAATATTTTACCACTGAGTGTGAGTTTCTGTTTTAAAATATTTTACCACTGAGTGTCAGTGTCTGTTTTAAAATATTTTAACCACTGAGTATGAGTGTCGGTGTTTAAAATATTAAACCACTTAGTGCGAGTGTCTGTTTAAAATTTTTTACCACTGAGTGTGTGTCTGTTTCAAAATATTTTACCACTGAGTGTGAGTGTCTGTTTTAAAATATTTTACCACTAAGCGTCAGTGTCTGTTTAAAAATATTTTACCACTGAGTGTCAGTATCTGTTTTAAAATATTTTACCACTGAGTGTCAATGTCTGTTTTAAAATATTTTACCACTGAGTGTTAGTGTCTGTTTTAAAATATTTTACCACTGAGTGTCAATGTCTGTTTTAAAATATTTTACCACTGAGTGTCAGTGTCTGTTTTAAAATATTTTACCACTGAGTGTGAGTGTCTGTTTTAAAATATTTTACCACTGAGTGTCAATGTCTGTTTTAAAATATTTTACCAATGAGTGTCAATGTCTGTTTTAAAATATTTTACCAATGAGTGTCAATGTCTGTTTTAAAATATTTTACCACTGAGTGTCAATGTCGGTGTTTAAAATATTTTACCACTGAGTGTGAGTGTCTGTTTTAAAATATTTTACCACTGAGTGTCAATGTTTGTTTTAAAATATTTTACCACTGAGTGTCAATGTCTGTTTTAAAATATTTTACCACTGAGTGTGAGTGTCTGTTTTAAAATATTTTACCACTGAGTGTGAGTGTCTGTTTTAAAATATTTTACCACTGAGTGTCAGTGTTAAAATATTTTACTACTTGGTGTCTGTTTTAAAATATTTTACCACTGAGTGTGAGTGTCTGTTTTAAAATATTTTACCACTGAGTGTCAATGTCTGTTTTAAAATATTTTACCACTGAGTGTGAGTTTCTGTTTTAAAATATTTTACCACTGAGTGTCAGTGTCTGTTTTAAAATATTTTAACCACTGAGTATGAGTGTCGGTGTTTAAAATATTAAACCACTTAGCGCGAGTGTCTGTTTAAAATATTTTAACCACTGAGTGTGTGTCTGTTTCAAAATGTTTTACCACTGAGTGTCAGTGTCTGTTTTAAAATATTTAACCACTAAGCGTCAGTGTCTGTTTCAAAATATTTTACCACTGAGTGTCAGTGTCAGTGTTAAATATTTTACCACTAAGCGTCAGTGTCTGTTTCAAAATATTTTACCACTGAGTGTCAGTGTCAGTGTTAAAATATTTTACCACTAAGCGTCAGTGTCTGTTTTAAAATATTTTACCACTGAGTGTGTGTCTGTTTCAAAATATTTTACCACTAAGCGCCAGTGTCAGTGTTAAAATATTTTACCACTAAGCGTCAGTGTCTGTTTTAAAATATTTTACCACTGAGTGTCTGTGTCTGTTTTAAAATATTTTACCACTGAGTGTAAGTGTCTGTTTTAAAATATTTTACCACTGAGTGTCAATGTCTGTTTTAAAATATTTTACCACTGAGTGTCAGTGTCTGTTTTATAATATTTTAACCACTGAGTATGAGTGTCGGTGTTTAAAATATTAAACCACTGAGTGCGAGTGTCTGTTTAAAATTTTTTACCACTGAGTGTGTGTCTGTTTCAAAATATTTTACCACTGAGTGTCAGTGTCAGTGTTAAAATATTTTACCACTAAGCGTCAGTGTCTGTTTTAAAATATTTTACCACTGAGTGTCAATGTCTGTTTTAAAATATTTTACCACTGAGTGTGAGTGTCTGTTTTAAAATATTTTACCACTGAGTGTCAGTGTCTGTTTTAAAATATTTTACCACTAAACGTCAGTGTCTGTTTTAAAATATTTTAACACTTAGTGTCAGTGTCTGTTTTAAAATATTTTACCACTGAGTGTGAGTGTCTGTTTTAAAATATTTTACCACTGAATATCGGTGTCTGTTTTAAAATATTTTACCACTGAGTGTCAATGTCTGTCTTAAAATATTTTACCACTGAATGTGAGTGTCTGTTTTAATATAGTTTACCACTGAGTGTCAGTGTCAGTTTTAAAATATTTTACGACAGTCAGTGTCAGTGTTAAAATATTTTACCACTGTCAGTATCTGTTTAAAAATATTTTACCACTGAATATCAGTGTCTGTTTTAAAATATTTTACAACTGAGTGTCAGTTTCTGTTTTGAAATATTTTACAACTGAGTGTGTCAGTGTTAAAATATTTTACCACTGAGTGTGAGTGTTAGTGTTAAAATATTTTACAACTGAGTGTCAGTTTCTGTTTTAAAATATTTTACCACTGAGTGTCAGTTTTAGTGTTAAAATATTTTGCTACTGAGTGTTGGTGTTAAAATATTTTACCACTGTCAGTATCTGTTTAAAAATATTTTACCACTGAATATCAGTGTCTGTTTTAAAATATTTTACAACTGAGTGTTAGTTTCTGTTTTGAAATATTTTACAACTGAGTGTGTCAGTGTTAAAATATTTTACCACTGAGTGTGAGTGTTAGTGTTAAAATATTTTACAACTGAGTGTCAGTTTCTGTTTTAAAATATTTTACCACTGAGTGTCAGTTTTAGTGTTAAAATATTTTGCTACTGAGTGTTGGTGTTAAAATATTTTACAACTTAGTGTCAGTTTTAGTGTTAAAATATTTTACTACTGAATGTCAGTGTTACTTGCGACTTTTATCATGTTACCAAATTCAACTTCACTTTTTGCATTATTCATGTACTAAAAGCAATCACTCCTACTACCATGACGTTCTAATCAAAAACAGTTACAGGTGTAGGTGTGAAGACATGAAGCTAGAAGTTTTTTTTACCATGCCACAAACTCTTGTTCTTGGGCAGGCCAATGAACCATTAAACCCTTGACCCTGATGTTAAACATCATTAAATAAACCTATTCTCAACTTAATCCAACGTCATGAAGACAAAAAGACAATTGGCCAACATATTTTATTTTTTTTAACATTTAAATACATAAACTATGACATAGGTAATACAATTACACTTTGGAAATACCTGACAAGTGTAAATCTAAAGATCATGATTTATGAGTAATGTATTATTTAATATTATGTAGACCTTTTGTTTAAAATATTTGATTTTTGGATTCTGAAAACATAAGTATGGGTTTTATGCAGTCTGTCGAAAAAGATTTCATTATTCAATTTTTATATGACTGAACAATCTTGGGATCCTAAGTATGTGCTATGATTATTTTAGAATGGCTGTTCAATCTTGTAATTTTAATCAGTATCAATGATGTTGAGGTTACCGAGCTTAGTTACATATAATTTCAGATGAAGTTTTCAATAAAATTTTATGTTGCAAAGTCTTTTATCTGTACTCCAACTGTTGTTGATATTACAAAATTGTTTTTGACTTTAAAGACCTGATTTATTCTACACAGACAAATATTTATCCAAGTGGAAGAAGGTTTACTCAAGTACATACAAAGGGGAATCACTCCTACTTCTTCAATGATGTTTCAATTAAACAATAACAAGCAATAGATTTGAAGACATAAGGCTAGAGGTTTCCTTTTTCATGTACATATTACAATATCTATATTGAAACACTGTTGGATATGTAAAATATAATTACTCAAGATCTGCATGCATCTCGTGAGATAGAAGTAAATCTAATTGAATAAAAATTCTTAACTGACGTCTATTTTATGTATACTTGTGATTGATTGACTTAAGATCCATAGTTAAGAACTGCTCTCTACAATAAGACTTATACAAGATATTCATTTTAATTATTATCTCAAAGTAGCCAAAACAGTAGGTTTTGTAAAATGAAAGAATCTTGACATGAAAATCTTGCCTTGACTTTGATTTTATTTAACTTAGCATTTATAATTGTATTTAAATAACAAAATTTGAGATTCTGACCAGAATATATATCAAATCAGGTCAACTTGACCTAGTTTTAGTAGGTATGTCAATGCCACAAAGAAGTATAAAGTACACTGACTGGGGTGTGTGTGTGTGTGTTATTGATCACGTTTTGTTGAAATCGGTCCTTATGCTTCATTAAAAAATGCTGTATTTTTTATGTACAAACACACACACACACACACACACACACACACACATGCTGAGCAAAAATTAGCACTAGAATCACCAGGACACACTAATTTACTTTTATTAGATATATTTGACAAGATAAATATGCCTTCCATTTCTTTATTCATGAAATTTCAGACATTTCAAAAAATCTACATTCTAAAAACTCTTATCACAGTATAATGTTGTTTCATAATGACAAAATAAATTATCAGTTTAACCTTTACTGGATGAAAAATCACTAAAATAATTAAATTTCCATATAAATGTGCCCAGTTAAAACATGATTTTCAAATCAAGAACAAAGAGTGTCAGGAGCAGAAAATGACATCCCTCTTCCTTAAAAAACATTTATGTATTAAATCTAGTAAATATCCTACAGATGTCACATCATCATATTTATATAATAATAATAAAAAAATAATCAAGACATTTAAAACATGTATCTAATTTGTGTACTTTTGTCTTTCAGGACATTTCTAGCTCTTAAATATTGTTTCAAGCTACTTTTTTCACCATTCAATTCTAGCTCTGATTTCATTATTTTCCGACAGCTGTTAAAATATTGATATAGGTAGACAATTTATGATGTAATTCAGTAATTATCACAGAATGCTAACTCAAATACAAATTATCTCATCTCTTTCCACCATTAACAATCAATCCTTGTTGTTCTGTTTCAGCACCTAAAACAGACAGAGAGTGAAAAAATTCAGCTAAAAGTACATGTATATAACTAATACAAACTGATTATAATAAAAGATTTGATAATTGCTGCATGTTAGTATACAATAAGGTAAATATTGTAATCAAAATTCATGTAGTTGGAGAAATTATAGATCAAGCATATTAAAATGGACAAACAGTCTGACAGGGCAATTCCTATTCATTATTAACACCCTCCAAACTTCGTTTATGAGGGTATAATTAACTTTGCTTATAGGGTGTGAAATAACCAAATTCTAATTGGCTATGCTTAACCACATTTTGAATTAGTAATTAATAACGACCTTGTCAAGGACAATGCAGCTGTGCTGATGTGACACAGTATATGTATCTGTTCAGATTTATTCTTTGTTTGAAATTTAAATCAAACGTATTTTCATAAAATGTTGATAATAACTTAATGACAAGCACATGGCCCTCTAAGTTACTTATGAATCATTCTATTTTTTTTTTTATTTTTTCACTTTGTATTGTATTTTTACTGACTCATTTCTCTTTCAAGATGTTCAAAAAATGCTCCCTGATGTCCTGTCTGAGTTTTGTGATGTGATTGATGATGGTGTTGATGATGATGATGACTTTTGTTATCTTTCAAATAGTGACTTATAATTCCATACAAAAGTGGTCTGAAAAGAAAATAATAATATACTGATGACTTTATCATAATTTTACAAATAATCTTTCATTAACTAACTGATTCAATAATTATAAACAAAATTGCAATGTTAAATGATGACAAGTGTTTAATCAAGAAGAGGTCCTTGCCCTTCAGACTCACTGAACCATCACAATCCATTAAAAAGCCATTGATTAATATCTGTGTGCATGTATTTGAAAATTTTTAAGTTTACAAAATATGATACTTAAAAATGTAATAAAAGGAACTATTATATCTGCAATGTAGACACTAAAGTAGTCTAATGAAGAAAACCTGACATGGTATACTTCACTCTTAAATACATTCTGGCTTTATAATAATGATCAATGAAACATTATTTCATTTGGTAATTTAAAGTTATTTACAATGTTGATACTTTTCTGCCAAAATATTTCAACAGCCTTACTCCTCAAAATCCTTTCAAATTGAAATATAAACCATAAGAATACCTTATACTATAATTTTTTAAAAATAGAACTCTTATGTTTGTAACACATAAAAATGTATAAAGGATCATAAGACAAAGATTCATTTACGTTTGGCATTGAACCAATGCTGTCTATAAAAATCTCACAAAGGTGTTTCTTTGTTTGATATAGACTTACTGCATGGCTTGTTGAGTATCATCATTTTAACAAAACGTTTGTGTCACAGAGAGTGCATTTTCTATCATAAAGTAAACAATAGCTATGTTGAGAACAACATCAATGCATCCATGTGCAAAGTTGTAATTGGGTTTTGTGGGGTCACTAATACTTAACATGAACCAGTGTCTTAGGTAATTACCTGTACTGGCTAGGGTTAAACACACGCTCCCTTTTTGAACCTCAACAAGGTGGTTCATACCCACTTAGCCAACATTTTGAAATTTTGTACCTTTAGGTAAGATTTTAAATGTTGGCTAAGTGGGAATTGTTGTCAGTTGTAAGATGAAGCAAAACAATAGGTTTTAATTACAGGTGAGGGTATAGTCTGTTTCTGGAAAATATGAAAATATTGATGTTTTATATTCTTAAGTGATACGTGTGTCATGTTATAATTTCATGTTATTATTGAATTTATTATTTTTTATCTATTTTGGAAAATAAAATGAATAAATGAATCAAAAAATAATGTTAAAAAGGGGAAAAAATTATTACATTGTATTTTAATCTCAAATGATATTGGCATCATGGTACAGTATAGTACTATTATGTCATTTTGAATTTCATGTTTTATCAAGGAATTTTGTATGTTAAAATCTCTCTGAGCTCTAAATTTTTAACACTGGTTAAAGTTAATTCGCCATTTAGATTTATCTAAGGATTAAACAGATGAGCTATTTGAGTTGATTTTCTACTGCTTTAGAAATTTATGAAGATTTACTTAGCATGTTAAAAACTTAAAATGTGGTCTTAAAACTTACTTTTTACAAAATCAAATGGTATGGATATTCAAAACTTCTGGTGGTAATGGTCATTTACTGGATTTGAAAATAAATACCAATATTTATTTAATAGTCTGGTTATCCTTTGTTTGATTTGGAGGAAAACATTTGCGCAACAAATTTAAATGCAAGGAACGGACTCAAAATATTGCTATTACCTTCCTCAAAAAAAGGAAATTAGGAGACTTATTTAATGTTGTGTTCTTGTATCACACCTGTGACATATGTTATTTCTTAACAAGAGGCCCATGGGCCTTAACGCTCACCTGAAGATATGTCCAATGTTGTTTGCAAAGTGCAATAGACAATATATTAAGTGCAGAAACTTTAAAAGTTTTCTCAAGTTAAAAACTCCCACAAAACTTAATCAGAAACATATTAACTCACATTTCGTTTACAAGTAACTTATATAATATGCATGAAGTAACTGTAGTGCAATGAATAATTTCCAAATCATTAATCAATTTCAGTATACTTATGCAGCTATGTCCTTAACCTTTTAACATGCATGAAATTAATAGCTTTCAAGATAATTAATAATTTAAGTATTCCTATGTTGATATGACCTTGACCTTTGAACATATGACCTTGAAACATATATCAAAATGATCATCATGTCAATAACTAAAATATTCTAATATACATGTCTATACAAAAAGTTAATAGTTTTCAAGATAATTTGCAATTAAGTCTTCTTTTGCAGCTATGACCTTGATTTTTCAACATATGACCTTGAACCATATATCAAAATGATTGTCATGTCAATACCTAAAATATTCTAATATACATGCCTATACAAAAAGTTAATAGTTTTCAAGATAATTAGCAATTTAAGTCTTCTTTTGCAGCTGTGACCTTGACCTTTCAACATATGACCTTGTACCATTTATCAAAATGATCATTGTCACAATACCTACAATATTCTATTATACATGTCTATACAAAAAGTTAATAGTTTTCAAGATAATTTAAGTCTTCTTCTGCAGCTATGACCTTGACCATTCAACATATGACCTTGAACCATATATCAAAATGATTGTCATGTTAATACCTTGTAGATTCAGAGAAGATTTTTTAAAGTTTTTCACTATTTCCCCCCTTATGGGGCCCCAAGGGGACTTAACGCCTTCATTTGTGCAAATATGAAAGGGCTTTACCCAGGCATGATGGTTACAAAGTTTCATTAAATTTGGCCCAGTGGTTTTGGAGAAGATTAAAATGTAAAAAGTTTACACACGACGGGCGACGCAAGACGGACGAAGATGGATAGCAATAGCTCATCTGAGCTTTCAGTTCAGGTGAGCTAAAAATTCAGTTTTGAAATAACTATTCATATATAAAAGATTACAAAAAGTTTAATTTATGTGCAAAATGGATGATTTTTTTTCTACGTGACAAATAGCATTGTATATGGAGTAAAATTTTACAATACATTATTGTTTTACAATATAGTATCTAAATCTGAATAAAAACAAGAATATTTAGTCTTATTTTGCCTATTTTACCCTGAAGAATAAGAATTAATTTAAATAAAAATTATAAATAATATTACATTTTTTAAAATAATTTCACCATATTATCATAGAATTATCCTGGAAAAGACTATATCAAAAACTTTGCAGGTGAGATCTTAATTGTTTATTTAACAATGTTGGCTATGTGGGAAACTGGGAATGAGAAATTTTAAAATGTTAGCTAAGTGGGAAGACATCAACAAGGTATTATACAGTCAGGTGTAGCTGGTTTCATCCAAGGTAATCACATGTTAATTCTTTAATTACCTGGGATGACACCAAAGAATTTCCCAATCACCCTTTAGTTGTTTGTACAACAGGTGGAGTATACATGTAAACTTGGATGACAGCAGTTTTAAAGTGTTAAACTTGTAATCAGTTGATCAGTTATAAAAAACGAACAGAAAAATATTTATAACCTAAATTCCTGTTGCAGATTTTTAGCAAAAACTTGCATTAAGGTTGATTAATGCCTCTGGCATGTCTTCAAATGCACTGAAACCAAATTTTTATTTATAGTTACTGTTACCTTGAACTTTAACCTAGTGATCTGATTTGCAATCCCATGCAATGTCTCATCACAGGGAATAAGCTGACTGAGTTTGAGATCAATCGGACAAAGCAGTGTTTCTTAAAATGCACAGAAACCACTTGGAACAGACAGACTGATGGACTGAACTGACAGAACCAATATGTACCCTCTGTTTCACAGGTGGGTGCATAAAAATTCTGTCACATGTTTTCAAAAACATTATAGTAGAAAATACCAGTACTTAAACCATATTAAGTTTAAAACAACAGATAATTTAATAAATGAATCTTAAGATAAAAAATAGATCTACGAAATGCAAAGTTAGAATTATCACGTTATTGAATTCAATTAATGTTACTTACACAGACTGAGAATGTCTGTCTTGTTTCACATTTAATTCTTTTGCTAGAAAATCTCTGTCTAATGGTTCTTTTGGCTGTCCTGATTCTGAAAAACCAACACGTTTATTAACGTTACCAATTTGTCATGTATGATACTAAAAGAAAAAAAGTACATGTATTTAAACTGAATTGACTATGGAATATAAATTTCATGTCAGTCTAAAGAATCCAGTTCTACTTCAAAAACCTTTTCTTCTGTAAAGTGTCAGAGTTTCAAATAAACAAATATCTTAGTAAGTAGTGCTTTAAATTGGAATTATATGCAGGGCATTTCTGCCTGTCACATTTACTAATATAAATCCTATAAATACTGCATGATGGTGACAAAATAGGTTCTTATCACATTTTTTTCTTGCTGAAAAATGGAAGACCTATAAACCATTTGACTCTCATTTTAGTATAATCTAATTTTGGGGCACTTAAAAAGCCAGTATTTGCTAATAGATAGGAACTGTGATCTGTAAATGACAAAATCTCTTTCTAGTACATTTTGTATGTATAACATACCTGACACAAGAACTGAAGATGTGTATTTATATCTGTTGAACTCTAAATATTCTCTTATCAGTTCATTAATTATCATATTTTCATTGCTCAGAGGTGGTTTTGTTTCAGATTGGTCATCTAAGGCATTAAATACTTCTGCTCTTATTCTGGCTTTTATCTGCCCTAGGACACCTCTATTGTCCAAAGTGTCCTTTATAACTACAAAATATTAATGGAAGTCATTTAAACAAAAACAACCTTTTTATTTCCCAAAAGTACATTTATTGAATGAATTTGAAGAAATATTAATCAAAAGTTGAAAGTTATTAGTTTGTATTCATTGTACAGAACCTTTATTTATTTTGAACAAACTTTTATTCCATATGAACAATATTTGCTATTTTTTATGTAGGTTTAAAACCTAGCATATAGAAATCAATTATTCATAGCACAGAAGTTACCCAGTTCTCAAGAGAAATATAACATGGTTTACATGTGTAAGTTTAACGAATAAGAATAAATTCTAAACCCCAAAGTTGCTGTTTTTGGTGCAAGGAAATTCACTTCACAAAGTAGAAACCTTAAGTTAACAATCTTTTAATTTGATGCAATATCTGCATTTAGCAAGTATTCAAAATTCAAATTCTGTTTTAAGGAGCCATGTTTAATTGGTGGCAAAAGGTCATGTAAGACTGTTCAGAGATGATTAAAACCTTTGGAAACCCAAATGAACACTAAAAACATAATATCCGTATCAACTTAACATTTTCATAAGACATATTTTAGTGGACCTGACAAAAAATGACTGATGTGATGAGCAGATGTGATAACTCAGATGGTGTTTTTGATCTGTAAGCCTATCAATTCATGATAATGATAAAATTTAAGGTGTTGTAACATTCAACAGGAATAACATCTAATGATTCACTTACTAAACTGTTAATAATGATAAAAAAGAACTTCCAAACATCAATTAAAATCATGCATAGATCTAGATTTAGTTAAAATTAACGTCTTTATGGTGGGAATGCAACATTATCATTAAGTATACATTATAGCATCAAATGGCATAAGCCAACTAAATCATTTCTACCCTGTATTTTGGGGCCCATTTATAGGATTTCTTACTTAAACAAACTGAAACTATCACAATATATTTTAATAATACAGAATGTTTTGGCATTTATTCAATTACATTTCTTTGAATTTTTCATTCTTTATGAAACTATCAGTGGCTGAGTTGTCAAAATGCTGACTCATGGAGCAGAGTGCCTCTTGGATAATCACAGGGATTTTTCTGTGTATTTTGGGAAAAGGCCCCTGAGAGTTATTTGGGAAAAATGTATCGACAAAACAGCCAAATTGGGAAAAACGACAAGACTGTCAAGATTCATTTTATTTAATATATAGTTGTTGCTTCAATGTGACTCTTGCTATATTCATGGTTTTAAGTTTGAATGTAATCCAATATTATTAGAGATTGAATAGTTCACAGTATTTGAACAGAAATCCATTGATACAATTAGAGAATTGCAGCCATGGGAATACATTTTCATAATTTAATGCATAAAATTTGCTCCGATCTGGCATGTTAGAATTAGCATCAGAATCATTTGATAAACTCTCAGGCAGTGGTTCACTTTCAATTTCACTTGTTATAGCTGTTGTTGCTGTTTCTGTCTGAGTTTCGGACGGACTTTTAGTCGTTTCCATTTTTCCCCCGAGTCTAACCAGGACTTACATATTCTGATTTGCCGGCGGTACTTGGTTCTCCAACTGTACTTGAAATAACAGCCTTGCTGAAAAATCCAGTTATTTTTTGGTAAACGTGTTGAATCTGTCTTTTTCAGCCATTTGATAAAGTAATAACTGAATCACAGATGTAGGCCTACCGATATTTACTATTAATTTATTTTTTATCAAAGTCACTACGGTGTTTGACAGTCATGTGTTTTTATCTTAACCCGAGTAATCGCCGCCCCTTAGTTTAACGTTGTAATACCTAATGTCTTTATCCTAACCCGAGTAACTGTTCAACTTGCAATACATCTGTGTCAATAAAATGCCTAGACTAGTTCTTCGCCGTTAGAAGTTTGTAATCGCGAGTATTTTGATGAATTTAATAAGATAAATAACAGTATACAACATGTCAACGATCGGGACATCTTTTGGCAAGACCGATTGGGAATTTTTTCAGTCAAATTGGGAAAAATGGAGGTTTTTTTCAATTGGGAATGGGGCCGATATTCGGCCCCTGACGAATGCTAGAAAAATCCCTGAATCATTATTAGATTTTGTCTCTGGGGTAATTTTTATCAGATATTGACAGTTCCCTCTGACAAATTTGCTACACAGGCTAGGTACTAATCTTACTAGGACAGGTCCTAGTGTTACAATGTACAAAATTCTTAAAGGGCACCTGTAACCAAAAATTTTTTTATCACAGTTGTTTTATATATTATTTAAATATAACAATATCGAAAACCGCATCAAAATTGGTGATAAAATAAAAAAGTTATAGCGGTTTGAAATCCACATTTTTTAACTTTCTCTTTATCGCAAAGTGAAACGCCTCGTTTTAAGTTATAAACGTGTGACGTCATTGCAGTATTAGAAGTAGTGTCTTACATAATAGACAGTAGTAACTATGATGATATATTGGCGTATGAAGAAGAAAGTAACGACTCTGACATGTACCTATTTATGTCAAATAGTTCGTCATTATTTGGGGAAGCAGTAGACAATCTTATAAGTAATGAATTTTGAGTATATCCGTTATTTATTCTGACCAGAAACGGGCGAATTTGATGAATATATTGAGTCGAGTCCCGACCTACTCGAAAATTGTGACTACATTTGGTTGCATAGCTGTTGAAAAAACGTGACGAGTGTTAACTTGTCAACAACACGAAAATTGATTATATCTGACTTTTTTTAAAAAAAAAAATAAATTATTTTATTAAGTCTGACTGGACAGACTCAAGAAATACGATAAGTTGCATAGCTATAACAAAAAATACGCGATTAGTTTTAACTTGTCAAATACACGACAAAAATTAATTTAATTGTCGACATTTTAAAATGAATTAAATATCAAGTCGGACTGGACAGGCTACCGGATGAATATTATGGAACTTGCTTTGGTGTCATGTGCTGATTTTGAATTTCTATCAAAATAATGCATTCAAAATTACATAAAAATCCAATCGCCTATATGCTTGTTTGTGCAATGTTTATTGACAGTTGAAATTAAATGACCATATGTAGAAAACTTTTAAGTAGTCTGGCGGCAACACATTTCCTTGATAATTGGAAGATGTTTACACGATTAAAGTTTGTAACATAGTTCTTTTCAGCTGCCCGATGGCTAATTAATGCTGGGGTAATTAAAAAGAAAAAAAAAGACAAGATATTCCATCTAAAATTATTTTACGCGAAATATATTATAATTGTTTAAAATGAAATGATACAGATTTTAGATGGGGACCACATTAAAAACGAGATAATAATAATAATAATAATAATAATAATAATAATAATAATAATAATAATTTTATGGATTTGTATATATAGAATAAAGGATTTAAAAATATCACCGTGAGTTATATGTATGCCCAAGGAAAAGTGAAAACTAAAATCTAATATAAAATCTAATAATCTATTATCTAATTAAATGTCGTAAGTAGATCTGTAAACGTGTTTCAAATAGACTATTCTGGTCGTCAATTTTGAATTTTCAATTTTGCCTAAAAGTTACATTTCATTATTATTATTATTATTATTATTATTATTATTGACATAAAAACTAAAGAAAAATTTCTTTTTCTTACTTTTTAAAATTTTAAAATGAAATATCCTTTTTTTCCGGAGTGAAAACTTTATCATGACTGTATATGACAAATTACGTTTATCAGATAAAATTATTTTACTTTACTCGAACTGTAAATATATTATTGTATATTACAGGTCGTAAGATAACTTTATCAACCTGCAAATCAATTTTGCAAATTATACGTGACATCCTGTTAATTACAGGTGTGGGTCTAAATCTAAGGAATGTGTCTAATATACAAAAGGATTAATAATAATCTTTATTATCGGTACATGTCAAACGAATGTTATCCACTTCATTAAATAGTTTTTCCCGTAAAATAATCATAGAAAGTTAAACTACGAGTTCGTATTTGTCTTATTTTAGTAGTTGGTAAATAATATTCTGTGGAGATATGTTACTGGTATGACGTCACAACACGGGAGCCTCGATATCGACCTTTTTGATTTGGATTACTAGAGATGTATTAGAAAATCGCCGATATCTACGTTATTGTGAAATGGAATTTTATGGAATTTTCGCTACAGCCATATTTAAGTACGACGAATAAAATATGTCAAAACTGAAAATCGTTACAGGTACCCTTTAAGAAAATTGACAGGCATCTCCATTTGAAAAAAAAGATAATAATAGGCTTAAACTTTCTATATTGGGACTTTGTCATTTATTAACTGATGGCATCTTCAAAATTTAATTGAATTAGTAAAATAAAATTCTGTTTTGATTCTATTATTTAGAATATGAAACGAATAATAAAATCATCGTTAGTGGCATAAGTTTGCATATAACAACTGGCTGTGCCTATAACCATATTAAACAGAACATCTATCCTTTTAAAACATTAAGAGAAACTAACTTTATATATATATATATATATATATATATATATATATATATATATATATATATATATATATTGTATTATCATATGTTTATTAATAATATCACTATTTTTGTATGTGTGATAAATTTAAAATTTACACAAGTTGATATCAGAGTGATATCACACCCCTAGAAAAGTGATATCACACCCTCATAAAATTCCGATAATGGCAGATTTTTTGTGTCGCTTCAGCTTGATTCTAACTGTTTAGTGTTAACAGGGTGAACATGTGTGCAGTACAGTCATGTATCACATGTATTTAAATTAATTTTAAACAGAGTTTCGGAATTTGCAAACATATAAACACATCAGAGGGGTACATCTAGTTTACACTGATTGCGTGCCACGGCACTTTAAAAAAATAAATGATGCTGTCTTCAAGCTGAGTGCAGTATATGTCAGGACAAAAATGAGACATCAGTTCAAAGTGGAACTGTTCACCCGTACAAAAATATCAATCAATAACACGTTGTCGTCACTATCATCAATAAATAAACTTACAGAAGCCAAAAAATTTATATGGTTCCAGCTGGCAGCCAATATGTTCCTGTACTTGAAGTTGTGCAGGGACAAAATATGATGCACCTGCCAGTTCAAAAACTCAGATTCGCTGTTGTCATCATGATCATTATTTATGACTGCAGATCTGAAGACTAATTTAACAACTTTCACTTTTTAATGGAGAAAACAAATGACACTGTTCACATTCTGTTGGATGAATATGGCGACTGACTGAATATTCGACCTAGTTGTCAGGAAATCGACGTCAGCTGCTAAGGGTAACATTGACGTATGACGTATGCGGTAAAAAATTTATCAATGAGATCATGATAAATATAAAAAAATAACAATGCTGAACTTTAAAAAATTAATTATTAATAATTGCTAGTTTTAATTCAAAGGAAACATATGATAAAAAGTTTATTATATGACCATTTTGATATCACACCCTTTATCAGCCCTCGAGACCTGATATCAGACCTCCGGCCTTCAGCCCTCAGGCTGATATCAGGACTCTCGGGTTGATAACGACTGTGATATCAAAATGTCCATATAATAATCTCTAAATATCAGCTATTGACTGAAAATGAAATTATACAAGACTGGGCATGAAAAAAAGGAACATTTTTGTGAACGATTAAAGTTTCCAAATATATAATAGCTACATCAATGCCGATGATTTTCGTCACAATATACAATAATTTAAGCTGCAAGCTATTGACTTTTCAAAATACTTTTAAAGAAATTATTGGATTTACCATCTTTTAGTTCCTGTGTTGATGCCATTTCGAAGCAGGCGCTTGCGAACTACGTCATTAACAAATATCGATGATGTTTATCACATCTTTATCCTTTTGTACTTCCTTCCGAATATTTTCCGAGTAGAAATTCCTCGTATTCATGGAGAACCTTTTGATGTAAACGATAATAAAAAAAATTACTAATGCTTTACCTTATATTATGTTTGATTTAGAAAAAATGAATTAATTCCATTGAAGTCGTACATGTAACCAAATATTTCATTTTTTTTTTTTTTATAAAATTTATTTAGCCAAATTGTGTTACATTCGATTACATTATGATTAAGTTATAAAGTTGTACCAAACTTGAAGGCTGCAAATTGACGTATGAAATGTTACGTGTTAAATATAAACTAACAAACAAAAATTAAAAAAAAAAATAAGAGAATACTTTTAATTGTTTTTTTTTTTTTTTTTTTTTTTTTTTTTTTTTTTTTTTTTTTTTTTTTGAAACAATTGTCATATAATAGTGACTATAATTTAGATGTTTGTCATGTGGCAATGGAGAAACTTTTTGGGTATTGACACTAATTGCAGTGGCATGTTTTACGACTTTTAGAATCTGTTGCATGGATTATATTTCATGGAAGGATGCTGTCATTGCAGCTACTACTACTACTACTACTACTACTACTACTACTACTGTATCTACTACTACTACTACTACTACTACTACTACTGTATCTACTACTACTACTGCTACTGGTCACCACTACCACCACCTACAACAACAACAACAATAATAATAAAATAATAATAATAACAATAATATCATCATCACCATCATCATTATCATCATCATCATCATCATCATCATCATCATCATCATCATACCCCCGTTACACAAGTAACTTATCATATCCCGCAACACAAGTAGCACAAATACTGAACCCCGTTACATAAGTAGTGTCACAAGTATCCTGCCCTGTAAAAAAATCGTAGCTTCTTTACAAAAGTATTTGAACCCGTAATACAAGTAACAAGCCACGTGACACAATTATACCCGCAACACAATTATCTATTTCCGTAACACAATTACCTATCCCCGCAACACAAAATCTATCTCCGTAATAATATTCTTACCCCTATTAAGGTATTAAAGTACATGTATTTAATTCCGTTACATAAGTACCCAACTCCGTAATACAGGCACTGAACCCCCAAAACACAAGTTCTGAGCCCCATAACGTGACAAGTACCTAACCCCGTAATACAAAAACCGATTCCCGGCTGTAAACACATGCACAAAATCTCTTAACATAAGGACCGAACCCGGACCGAAGTACCGAAGTATCTAACCCAATAACACGGAAATTAAGATTGACAGATCAAATCTTAAATCTCAAGTAGATAGTTGGTATAAAGTAGCACACGCTCTGGAAGAAAAGTCACGTGTTTGCAACAGCATTATGTGAAAGAATCACGATAAAATAAAAATACATGTAGCACAGAAACGACAACTAAATTACTCAATGTAATTTTAATATCAATGCTGAAACGTACATTAATGATGAAGTGACGTTTTAATGTCAACAAATATTAAGATAAATGTTTTTAGTTGAAATCAAAATCGTTAATTGTTTGCCAGGGGGTCACTTCATATTCCCAATAGTTGGACAACATTGGATAAATGATAAATCCTGCATATCTGAAATGAAATAACCTTGAGGAGAAATGTAATCTTTAAACAGCACATGGTTTCTAAAGCAAGAGTTACAGGCCTGTAAATGGCATTTGAAATAAAATTAATTTTAGGAAAAATACAATATATTTAACGTAGTCATGACAACCGAATCCGAAAATATTAATAAATAATGGATGTAGATTGTTTTGTTTAAAACATATCTTCCTTTATCATACTGTCACAAATCGTACCATGTTTTAAATGGTACTGAGACATTTAAATTAGGTGGAATTAGAATATTTTAATGAACGTTTTCTTAAAGAATAGATTTTAAAACACCATAAAAAGTACTTAAAAACCGTCAGAAATTAACAATGGAAGAAAATTCAAGTATGTCGGAGCAAATGGTTGAGGGGTTAAAAAAGTTTCATTTCTCCAACATAACGGATGACGAAACGGAAAAGTTGGAGAGACTTTACTCAGGGTTTATGATATATCTATTTAGTATATACGTAATTGCAATAGCACCAACAATACTTGGAAACACTCTGATACTGGCCAGTTTGGTTCGTTTTCAACGCCTTAGATCCAGGATTAACATCTTAATTGGAAACCTAGCTGTGTCGGATTTACTTCTCGGTCTAGTGGTTATTCCTTTTGACATTGCCTTTTTACACGTGAAGTCGTTACAGGAAGAGAAGATTCCGTGTCTGGTTAGACAATCTCTAAATGTTATATTGCTTGATGCGTCCATATTGAACTTGTTCTGTATATCATTAGAACGGTATATCGCGATTGTTCACCCGTTTAAACATGCTAAACTTTGCAAAAAGCGAAAACTGTTCATTCTTCTAAGCATCTGCTGGATTGTTTCGATAATTGTTGGAGCAATCCCGTTGATGGGTTGGAACGCGTGGGAACCAGGGATTTTCTGTGATACTGAGCTTGTCTGGCGTGAAAAATATCGGGGTATCCAATACTTGGCCATCTGCAGCTGTCTGATAGTGAACTTCATTATGTATGTCAAGGTCATGAGAACAGCATGTAGACGACTCAAGCAGTCGAGAAAAATTAGCGGAACTTCAAATAATGATAGTCAAAGACATATCTCTATCTCTAAAAAGGATGTCAGAAAAACGAAAATAATGGTTTTAATTCTGGGTATATTTGCCATTTGTTGGGGTCCATATTGTACAGTTATTATAATAGAGACGTTTTTTGTAGATGCAAACATTACATTAATTATTGTGAAGAAATTCTTTGGTTGTTTAGGAATGTTGAACTCTGCTTTAAATTGGATTGTCTATGGGATAAAAAATAAGAACTTCAGACAAGCGTTTAAGCATATATTATCGTTTGGTGTTTGTACTCGTAAAGAGGGATGTGATATTTCTAACACCAAATAAATAAATATCCCATTGTTGGTGATTTTCACAACCCTGAAGATCAAAAGATAATTTGACTAATACAATTTTTTTTAAAGCGAAAATGTATTGCAATATTTGCATGTTAATGTAGTACACCTATATGCTTTAATCATAGACGGAGGTCTGATATTTTATCTAAATCTTCTTGTTTGTTTGTCGTTCTTGGTATTATGTGTTACTATGAACACAAACGAATCTATGCAGTTATAAAGAAGAAGAAGATGAAATAATAATTGTTAGCCACCATATATATGCAAGCAGAAAGTGAAGATAAAATGTCACCTGTTAGCCAACATATATTTGCAGAAAGAAAGTGATGATGAAAAAACATCTTTTATCTACCACATATATGAAGGGAGAAAGTGATGAGGAGAAAGTGATGACGAAAAAAAAAACATCCGTTATCCACCATAGATATGAAAGGAAAAAGTTATGATAAAATGACAACTGTTAGTCACCATGGTATAAACAACATAAACAGGAATTTAGAAGAAGTAGGTTGTCCTCCTTTTCATCTTGTTCTTATACAATTATCCATGAAAACCAAACTTATTTAGTGTCATATTTAAATTCAAAATCGTATATACATAAATGTAGCTTTAGGGAAATGAAGATAGAATTTATAAATATTTAAATAATACCTAATGGAACAATTTCAGTGATGGATTAGTGATGATATAGATGGGCAATATGACACAAAGACAATCTCCGCATTAATTGTATGAACTAAACTATCCCCGCCAGGCGTGTACAGTGAAACAGTTGTGGAACCAAACTGTAGATTAAATGTAATCAACTAAAGCAAATCGTTTTTATCAACTACAATAGCTTAGAAAGGCGCCTGTAACACGAAACAAGAGAGTCTGTTAAGATACATCTTCCAGAATAAGCATGAACCATTCTACGTGTTGTGAGGGAAAAAACACATCTACCGTTTTTGACTTTGATAGATACATAAGTAAAAACAACAGGGATTTTCTTGCTGGACTATATGCGATTATAAGTTTAGTGACAATCTTTGGAAACAGCTTTGTGTTAATAAGTATATATAAATTCAAACAATTTCAGACTAATTTGTTTTTATTGTTGGCTAATTTGGCCATATCAGACCTACTTGTAGGACTCCTTGTTATACCCTACGAAGTAGTATTTTACTCATTCTTAATTCACCAGACTGATTCGGATCTTTATAAATATGCATGCTTAATTCGATATACACTTGGTCCGATATTTTTAGGAGCGTCTGTATGGAGTCTATGGTGTATATCAGTGGAAAGATATTTTGCAGTCATTTATCCATTAAAACATTTAAGACTTTGTACCAAAAACCGTCTGATTGCACTCATTTTGACGTTATGGGTAATTGCGATTACGATAGGGATATTACCGATTTTAGGATGGAATAATTGGCAACCAGAAACAACCGAATGTTATTTTAAAGTTATTTGGACTAAGTCTTATTTGTTTATTTTATGTGTGATTTATTCATCTTCTTTGTTATCTAGTATTATGATGTATATCAGAGTTATTTATGTTACTTTGTTATACATAAAACGGATAAAAGCCAGATTTCAGAGCGATGGCAAACATACTAGAATGAGTAGAAACTTCACGAAAACAAAAATAGCCATTTTCATTCACGGAATTTTTGCCATATGTTGGACGCCATTTTTTGTTTTCATGTTTTGCGAAGCTGTTTTTCTAAAAAGGACAAGAGAAGTAGTCGTTATTAATTTCATTGTGCGTAGTTTTGGAATTTTTAATACCTCAATCAACTGGATAATATTCAGTTTAAAAAACAACTTGTTCCAAACTTCCTTCAGAGCTTGTCAGAAAGCCAGAAACACAACTCCGCCATGTACAGGAAAACTTCAAAGTGCCGCTAGTGTGGTCACATCTGGACGTATTTGTTGAAAATATTTTAATGAACAGTTTGACATACTTGAATCAAAGACAAGAAAATCCGCCATACTGGATTTTTAAGTGGTTAGGTTTTTTATTCAAAGTCACGTTGACAAAATAATGTTGACACACAGACATTGTACCTTTGTAAAATTTAAGTTCATGTAAATTGATTAGAACGAGCTAACATTTGTAAAGTTGCAATAGAATTGTTAAATGTTTTGTTTTTATGTATTTAAGGATGCCGACTTCAGTTAAAGTTAGAAACAGTTGAGTAGCATGAAACGTTAAAGACAACATTCAAAGAACAGAATAGGGTGTAAATGCAGTCGTGATCGTGAATCTTAGCATGTGCAGATATTACTCTTTAATCTGAACAAAGTTAAAGACAAATTTCTTTGCATCATATTTTCATTTCTATGTTGGTCTAATACAATTTTTTAGTTGTTTTAAATGTTTAAAATATCATTTTTATGTGTAAGCGTTTACTGAATTTTTAAATTTTTTTTTAAAGATTTGACAGATACTTAAACGTTTTTGCATTTTGTAAGTTGTTAATCGCATTACATTAAAGAAAATAAATAATTGTATAAATATGATAAATCATTTGTCCTTTAGATACCTTTTGTCATCAAGTGGTAGATAACATATGTTGAGGTACATCTCTCAATACCCCAGATCACTCCATTACATAATTATAATATATGTATATCAAACACCTTGCTAATTTTAAATTATTGTTCAAATTTGTGAAACTTTGAACAATGGCCGTATTTCTGGACTAGCAATAGTGATAATTGTACATCTATATAGAACAACATATAAATAAAACAGTTCAAAAAAAATCTCAATTAACAGCAAAAAAACTTATATTATTTAAAAAGTTTATATTGCCTTGTTTTATTAGAGATAATATCTTTAATTTGTTGCAGTAAGAACATGAAAAAAATGATAGATAAAATTCAAATCCATCGTTATGAACACTTATGAAAAGGGAACTTTTTAACTATGTTTGTTGCAGTAAGAATTTTTATAAAAAGAATAAAATTAAAATCCATCAATATGTACACTGTTGGAACTGTCATCCAAGCATTACTGCGTAAACATGTTTAATCATTTGCAACTTTATTAAATCGAATGTAAATAAAAAGATATTTTGTCAACATCCAGTGTAAAAGTATATATTTCATTTGACAAAATTTCGTAAAATTCTGTTAAATAGTCAGGTAGTTATGACGTCATCACATTTTCGAAAGGAAACTTTCATGTAAACAGCTGTCAAATTTACTATGAGTGTAAATCTGCTACTTTAGTTATTAGAACCTTAACAAAACGACGTCCTGAAATGAAAGTGCTCAACAAAATGCTAATTTACAGACAAATTTGGAAGTTAGAAGTTAAAGGGCACTAGGGGCCATTAATGACAAGAGGCACAATTTGGCATTAGGAGACCAAAGAGTTCCCGTACCAAAGAGAACAATTATGCAAATAAAAAATATTTCTGAAATTCCACAAAAATCATTTAGAAGGGTATTGCAACAACTGAATAACACGGTAAGCAAATCTAATGTATATAGAATGCTCCAATTGGATTTAAAACTGATTCCATACAAGATATATGGGATGTAGCATTTAAAAGAGACAGACATTTAAAATAGTTTAAAGTTGCCCATTGGATTATATGTAGACCCGACTCTGAAAATTAAACAGATGCCATATGGTTCTCCAGTAGAGATTACATCCATTTTAATATTGTTGTCAATTTATCTTGAAAATGTTGTCAATAAACCTAATTTTAGATTCTGGGTTCAGAAAAAAAAACACAATTTTTATGTGGGAAACCTCTAAGCTATGAGAAAATTACTGTATGGGCTGCATTTAGTTCAAGCAAATAATTGTACTTTGAAGACATCAAGGCAATGCAGTGACAGTAAATTCTAAACGATATTTTAAGTTAATGAAATCTAAATTTCTACCTTTGACGAAAAGTTGTAAAGTTTGATAATGTAGGATTTCACAAGGACAATGCCACCTCACACACTGCAGACTTCATCTTCAATGGCTAAACAACACGTTTTGGGATCAGTACATTTTTTCGTACTGCAAATGTCTGGCTAACTCCCTCCCCAATCTGAATCCCTTGAGTTTTTCTTGTGGGGTTATCTAAAAGACAGAGTGTACTATACTACTTCACAAACATCAGAGGACCTACAAACAGCAATTACTAAAAAAAATTATATAAATCTCCGTTGATACATGTAAAGCTGTTGTACAAAAACTTTCGCATTTACACAATTGTAACGGCAAAGGGACGTCATTTGGAACAAATGTTGTAAAATGACATGTTATGACAAGAAAGTTTGGTGATTATTAAGATAACTGTGACATATTTGTGCTCGGCAAAAAGTTAAAACCTTCTTGTTTTATGTTGTAAATTTCATAAATGTAACTTAAGGTATTAAAATTTTATAAGAGTTTAAAACAATAATAAATGTTTTGGGACACCTTGTACCTTACTTGGTCTCAGTTTGTTTATTTAGCCCGTATTTGATTGCTTTTCCAAAATGCATGTTTTTTCACATACAAACTAAACTGTTTTAAAACTAAGATAATTTATTTTATTCACAATTTCTATTAGCAGGATTTTTCAATATTCATTTCAATTTCATGCCAATTATTTAAGCATTTCTTTACTTCATTATTCTAAGCAGTTCTACCTTATTGACATATATAAAAATCTGTGTTATGGTAACGTACCGAAGTCAACAACATTGTTAAATTGGTTCTAAATCTCGCTTTCAAAACGGCACTAGATAAATTGATGTAATGTCTTCCAGAGGTGATCTTTAAGTGCTTTTATAGGACCGTACCTATCTATAACTTGTGGCTTCTATGTACAAAAATAATCTTGATTTTACTTTACAGAGAAATAATAAATTGGACGTATAGACTGGAACAAAAGCATTTAATATTTTTTATGTTTCAACATGTTTTTTCAATTATATGTTATAAAATATCCATAGAACAGATGGGTTAAATATATCCCCATCTTTGTTTCGAACCACGTGGTACAAGAAATAGAATTAAACACTACATATGGTGTCAAATATGGACATCTCGGCTCTTTGGTCCAGATATCGACAAACCTAGTTCTGAAACAAAATAAAATTGAACGTCTAAAACAAGTGATACATTAATTAAGACCGTTGGAAATGGATTCTTATTTGGTTCTTGGAGGTCTGCTTTAGTATCTATTGTACGTACCTATTCACCTCATGTGTGTTACGACAACTATACAGAAAAAGTCACATCTGTTTCTGAAAAAGTAATTTATAATTATAAACATTCTTACCCTTGAAAATTAGTCAAAGCAGCACATCCTGGTTAAACCTGAGTTATTAGTTAACTATTTGTATCAATGAAATTTGATGAACATACAATTTAAACTGCTATCAAATGTAGTTCTGTTAATTATAAATCTGAGGACAATGACACCTCGTTACAATCTTTCCTATATTTCATTTACATAATCTCTTTCTAACTTAATTTGTCTAAGGACGAATATATGAGAATAGTTGACGTTATCAAGGCAAAGATCACAGAATGGTTGACATAATCAAGGCAAAGACCACAGAATGTTTGACATAATCAAGGCAAAGACCACAGAATGTTTGACATTATCAAGGCAAAGATCACAGAATGGCTGACGTTATCAAAGCAAATACCACATATTGGGTGACGTTATCAAGACAAAGATCACAAAACGGTTAACGTTATCAAGGCAAAGATCACAGAATGGTTGACGTTATCAAGGCAAAGCTCACAGAATGGGTAACGTTATCAAGGAAAAAATTACAGAATGGGTGACGTTATTAAAGCAAAAATCACCGAATGGCTGATGTTATCAAGACAAAGATCACAAAATGGGTAACGTTATCAATGCAAAGTTCACAGAATGGGTGACGTCATCAAAGCAAAGATCACAGAATGGCTGACGTTATCAAAGCAAATACCACAGATTGGGTGACGTTATCAAGACAAAGATCACAAAAAAGATGACGTTATCAAGGCAAAGATCACAGAATTGTTGACGTTATCAAGGCAAAAATCACAGAATGGGTGACGTTATCAAGGGAAAAATTACAGAATGGGTGACGTTATCAAGGGAAAAATTACAGAATGGGTGACGTTATTAAGGCAAAGATCACCGAATGGCTGATGTTATCAAGACAAAGATCACAGAATGGGTGACGTTTTCAAAGCAAAGATCACAGAATGGATTGACGTTATCAAGGCAAAGCTCACAAAATAGATGATGTTATCAATGCAAAGATCACAAAATGAGTGACATTATCAAGGCAAAGATCACAAAATAAGTTACGTTATCAAGGAAAAGTTTTCAGAAAGGCTGACGTTATCAAGGCAAAGATCACAGAGTTGTTGACGTTATAAAGGCAAAGATCACAAAATGAGTGACGTTATCAAGACAAAGATCACAAAATGAGTGACGTTATCAAGGCAAAGATCACAAAATGAGTTATGTTATTAAGACAAAGTTTTCAGAATAGCTGACGTTATCAAGGCAAAGATCACAGAATGGGTGAGGTTATCAAGACAAAGATCACAAAATGGGTAATGTTATGAATGCAAAGATCACAGAATAGTTGACGTTATCAAGACAAATATCACAGAATGGAGTGGAGTAATGGTGTTTTACGCCCCAGTCAAGAATCTTTCACTTATTTCGAGGCGGTCAGTTCTGGAATGGTGGAGGAAACCGGAGTGCCCGGAGAAAACCACCGACCTTCGGCAAGCAAACTGACAAACTTTCTCATACTAGGATATGTCCCGAGTGGGATTCGAACCCAGGCGGTGGGAAGCACCGTGATCCGTAAGCGCGCGCTTTAGACCACCGAGGTCCCTATCACAGAATGGGTGACGTCATCAAGGCAAATATCAGAGAATGGCAGACGTTATCAAGACAAAGATCACAGATTGTGTGACGTTATCAAGGCAAATATTACAGATTGGGTGATGTAATCAAGGCAAATATAAATTTTGTCTGATCATTTTTTTTTTTTTGGTTTAATTTCCATCATATTTTCATTATTTGAATTATTATATACATTAAGAACTTTGTTTATAAACATGTAGATAGAGAAACATGTAGATAGACAAAATGGGGAATAATGCTTAATAGACATTATATACAGTTTTATAAAAGGTTTATCAGTATAACAAAATAAATAAAGTCATAATAGATTTAATTCAAAAGACAGTTATACATTCATACATATCGCAATACAAATGGATGTAACAATAGAAATAGATTGATAAAACAATGACAAAATATAACATTGTATATAGGAGTTACATGAGGTAGTTGGTTACTGTAAGACCTAGATAAAACATTAACGTGATTAGATATTACTTTCTGTGACTTGAAAGCAATATAATTCTAGTAAATTATAGGGTATGGCACTTAAAATTCTCAGACATCCATTAAGTAAAAACAAACTCGTCTTTTTAAGTTAAAAAGAATAATGTATTGTTAACACAATCCACCATATACAGACAAACAGTAAATTATCTAACAGTAAGACTTTACAGATTGTTTTTTATGTTTTCTGTGTCACATTTGTCTTATCTGCTCGAATCGTAATTACATGTAACAGCTTGACCTATGTAAGTAAATAAAAAATATAGATGACCACTTAACATATATAACATAGCATTTCTCGTTGACCAAAACAATCAATAAAGGCCAAGGATCCTTAGTTGATGCATATAACAATTGTTGCCCTGCAGGGACGTCCAAAATTAAAGTTGGTTAAGTTCAGAATTGTGTAAAGAATGATTTTTTTTGATAAAAGTGAACCGCCCTTCTTAATATATATATGTGTGTGTGTGTGTGTGTGTGTGTGTGTGTGTGTGTGTGTGTGTGTGTGTGTGCCTAATTGTAAATGTCTTAAAATACATCTTACAATTCAATGTTTAGGTCACACATAAGTGTCAGTTTTTTGGAATATACCTTTGTGTCAGTGTCTGGAATTACATCTCAGTGTAAGAATCTAGGGGTAGATCCTAGTGTCTGGGATTTATCTTAGTATCAGTGTCTGGGATTTATCTTAGTATCAGTGTCTTGGGTTTATCTTAGTGTCAGTGTCTTGGGTTTATCTTAGTGTCAGTGTCTTGGGTTTATCTTAGTGTCAGTGTCTTGGGTTTATCTTAGTGTCAGTGTCTGGGTTAATCTTAATGTCAATGTCTGGGATTTATCTTACTGTCAGTGTCTGGAGTTTTTCTAAGTGATAGTGTCTGGAGTTTATCTTAATGTCAGTGTCGGGGTGTATCTTAGTGTCAGTGACAAGCGTTTATTTTAGTGTCAATGCCTGGGATTTATCTTAGTGTCAGTGTCTGGGATTTATCTTAGTATCAGTGTCTGGGATTTATCTTAGTATCAGTGTCTTGGGTTTATCTTAGTGTCAGTGTCTTGGGTTTATCTTAGTGTCAGTGTCTGGGTTAATCTTAATGTCAATATCTGGGATTTATCTTACTGTCAGTGTCTGGAGTTTTTCTAAGTGATAGTGTCTGGAGTTTATCTTAATGTCAGTGTCGGGGTGTATCTTAGTGTCAGTGACAAGCGTTTATTTTAGTGTCAGTGCCTGGGATTTATCTTAGTGTCAGTGTCTGGGTTTTACCTTAGTGTCATTATCCGGGGTTATCTTAGTGTCGGTGACTAGGGTTTATCTTTGTGTCAGTGTCTTGGTTTTATCCTAGTGTCAGTGTTGAGGGTATATTTTAGTGTCAGTGTCTGGGGTTTATCTAAGTGTCAGTGTCTTGGTTTTATCTTAATGTCAGTGTCTTTGGTTTATCTTAGTGTCAGTGTCTTGGGTATATCTTAGTGTCAATCTGGGGTTATCTTAGTGTCAGAGTCTGGAGTTTATATTAGTGTCAGTTTCTTGGGTTTATCTTAGTGTCAGTGTTTAGGGTATAATTTAGTGTAAGTGTCTGGGGTCTATAATAGTGTTTAGGGTTTATCTTAGTGTCAGTGTCTTGGTTTTATCTTAATGTCAGTGTCTTTGGTTTATCTTAGTGTCAGTGTCTTGGGTATATCTTATTGTCAATCTGGGGTTATCTTAGTGTCAGAATCTGGAGTTTATATTAGTGTCAGTTTCTTGGGTTTATCTTAGTGTCAGTGTTTAGGGTATAATTTAGTATAAGTGTCTGGGGTTTATAATAGTGTTTAGGGTTTATCTTAGTGTCAGTTTCTAGGTTTGTCTCAGTATTAGTGTCTGAATTTATCCTTGTGTCAGTGTCTAGGATTTATCTCAGTGTCAGTGTCTGGGGTTTGTCTTAGTGAAAGTGTCTTGGATTCATCTTAATGTCAGTGTCTGGGTTTTACCTTAGTGTCAGTGTTCGGGGTTATCTTAGTGTCAGTGTCTAAGGTTTTTCTTAGTGTCAGTGTTTAGGGTATCATTTAGTGTCAGTGTTTGGGGTTTATCCTAGTGTTAAGGGTTTATCTTAGTGTCAGTCTGGGGTTACCTTAGCGTCAGTGTCTTGGGTTTACCTAAGTCAGTGTCTTGGTTATATATTATTGTCATTGTTAAGGGTATCTTTTAGTGTCAGTGTCTGGGGTTTTTCTTATTATCAATGTCTAGGGTTTATCTTAGTGTCAGTGTCTTGGGTTTATCTTGTTGTCAGTGTCTAGGGTTTATCTTAGTGTCAGTCTGGGGTTACCTTAGTGTCAGTGTCTTGGGTTTACCTAAGTCAGTGTCTTGGTTATATATTATTGTCATTGTTAAGGGTATCTTTTAGTGTCAGTGTCTGGGGTTTTTCTTATTATCAATGTCTAGGGTTTATCTTAGTGTCAGTGTCTTGGGTTTATCTTGTTGTCAGTGTCTAGGGTTTATCTTAGTGTCAGTCTGGGGTTACCTTAGTGTCAGTGTCTTGGGTTTACCTAAGTCAGTGTCTTGGTTATATATTATTGTCATTGTTAAGGGTATCTTTTAGTGTCAGTGTCTGGGGTTTTTCTTATTATCAATGTCTAGGGTTTATCTTAGTGTCAGTGTCTTGGGTTTATCTTGTTGTCAGTGTCTAGGGTTTATCTTAGTGTCAGTCTGGGGTTACCTTAGTGTCAGTGTCTTGGGTTTACCTAAGTCAGTGTCTTGGTTATATATTATTGTCATTGTTAAGGGTATCTTTTAGTGTCAGTGTCTGGGGTGTATCTTAGTGTCAGTGTTTTGGTTTATCTTAGTGTCAGTATTTACGGTTTATCTAAGTGTCAGTGTTAAGGGTTTAACTTAGTGTCAGTGTCTTGGGTTTATCTTAGTATCAGTGTTTAGGGTATAATTTAGTGTCAATGTCTGGGGTTTATCCCAGTGTTTTGGGTTTATCTTATTGTCAATGTCTAGGGTTGTCTTAGTGTCAGTGTCAGAATTAATCCTTGTGTCAGTGTCTAGGGTTAATCTCAGTGTCTAGTTTTTACCTAAGTGTCAGTGTCTAAGGTTTATCTTAGTGTCAGTGTCTGGAGATTATCTAAGTATCAGTTCATAGCGTTAATTTTAGTGTCAGGGTCTTGGGTTTATCTTAGATCAGTGTCTGGCGCTATTTTTGTGTCAGTGTCTGGGGTTACCTTGGTGTCAGTGTCTAGGGTTAATCTTAATGTCAGTGTCTGGAATTAATCTTAGTGTTAGTGTCTAGGCTTTATCTAAGTGTCATTGTCTTGGGTTTATCTTAGTGTCACTGTGGTAGATTTATGTTAGTGCCAGTGTCTGGGGTTTATCCTAATATTAGTCTTGGGTTTATCTGAATGTCAGCATGAGTATGGCTATTAAACAGTGTCAGCATCTGGGACACACCCTACTCTCGGTATCTTTGGTATATCTTAGTGTCAATGTCTTGGATTTATCTAAGTGTAAATGCCTGAGATACACCTTAATCTCAGTGTCTTGAGTATAAATCCGTGTCAGTTTTTGGGGTATACGTTAGTGTCTTTGTCTGGGGAACATATTAGTCTCACTGTCTGATGTTTATCCTTGAATTACGCATAAAAGTCATTATTTAGGGTTCACCTTAGTCTAAGTGTCTAAGTTATCTAGGCACCAGTGTTTGGGACGCACATAAAAGTCATCGTCTGGGGTTACACCTTAATGCCAGTGACTGGGGACATGCTTAATCAAGGTTATAGGTATTGTTTTTGTTTAGAGTTTTTTTAATACACTTTATTGTCCATATTAGGGTACATTTAAATGCAAGTAAAGGTTCTGGTAACAAGTATGGTTTTGAAAATTGTCAGTTTTTGTGGTATAATTTATTTTCAGTGTCTTGGATATACACCATAGTTTCAATGTCCAGTTGTATCCTAGGGGTATAGCTTAGTGTCAGTGTGTCTGTGGTAAATCAGGATGATTCTGTTAATAAGTTCGATATTTGGTCAGTGTCTAGGCTAGACTCTGAGTCACACCCCAGGGTTTCATCGTCTTGTTAACATGTTATTGTAACTGTCGGGGGTATACATTAGTACCACTGCCTGGCGGTACACTTTAGTGTCAGTTCCGTAGGGTACACTTTAGTATCAGTGTCTGGCGGTACACTTTAGCTTTAGCATCAGTCTCTTTGGGTACACTTAAGCGTCTGTTTAACCGCAGTTCTTATTTTTGTATTTACAAAATACGATATAAGCCAGTTGACTGTGGGATTCAATGTGGCCATAAAATCAGCTAACACTACAACATTCGACGTTCCAGAACCTACCATAAGGTTAAATATTCCGATTAAACCAATGACGAGTAAAGGTCCCCAACAAATAAAAAAGCTTCCGTTTAGTGCCACCATTAACCGTAACTTACTCATTCTGTGCTCATAACTCATCCGGTTTTGGATAGTTGGTAACGCCCGACGATGTGATAAAGCTATTTGTGCCACCCGCGCATAAATAATAAAGTTGAAAACGACTAATAGAAAATACATAATAAATACAATCAAAATGTACGGTACTGGTAGCACATAATAAATAAAACATTTAGTACCAAGGTACCAATGGTTCCAGCCCAGTATAGGTAAAAGTCCGGTAATAATTGCCGTTAACCAGCACATTGAGATAAACAGCACCAGTCTATGTTTTGTTGATATCCGGAGACATTTTAATGGATACACAGTTGTCAAATACCTATCTAAAGACATAGAAAACAAATTCCAAATAGACGCTCCCACCAGCATTATTCCGAATGTCAGCCGTAAAAGACACGTGTACTTATAGTGTCCAAGTCCTCCAGTCACGTGGTAAACGATTTTATACGGTATAACAAACATTCCAACAAGTAAATCTGAAACAGCCAAGTTTCCTATAAATGCAAAGGTTCGTCTTCTAAACTGTGAAAATCTAGAAAGCACTGTCAACAATAAAACATTACCAAACACTGCTGACATTGAGCTGAAGACGTAAAAAGCAATAAAATATACTTTATAATCTGTGTATAATGGCATTTCTGGCTGCATAATAATGGTGGATTTATTTACGCCTTTGGCTTCAAGACTTGTATTTGATATTGTAGGACACATTGTTCAAACAACAAAATAACACTAATTACTATTTTATCTGGTATCCACAATTATGACCGTTAATTTTGTCTAATTATCCTTTTTATCACGCAGTAATTGTCATCCATGAGCAAGAATACAGTTGTTTATAATTGTAATAATCCAGTTTTCTTTATCTTAGATAGATGGAGACAGATCGAAAACACAAACTAAAACTAAACTATTTTTGTTAGAATTGTATGACATACTTCATAATAGTAATATATAGATATATCTTTCTTTAGTAATCCTAGCCTAGCGTTAAGCTTTCTTTCTTAGCGTTCATATTTCAAAGAAATTTCTATTCAGCATTTGACGGCATAATTGCAGTTTTAAGAATAACAATATGTATTCAAACTATGCTTGACTTTGATCGATACAAAATGATTATTCTTATTTCCATTATCTCTATAGTTCTAACATTTACACCTTGTAAGACATTTTGTCCTACAAGATTTGATTTTACATTTCTTTGTCTCACCTACAATTGACGTGTGTTTGGTATCTGTTGTATGAGATTGATATATTGTATTCTAAAGCAATGTCCGTTAATGATGCTCTTACTTTATGTTGACGATATTTTAACACTTACGACTTAGAGACATCAGGTTTTTTTATCCATATGACTGGTTTTGTCCACTTGCTTACACTATATTGTTGACACTTTAAGCATCCAATAAAAAGGTAAAGACAAAAAAATCGGTATTATAAAATTGTGTAAGTCTCCTTTCAAATGGTGTCATGAAAACGTCAAGGTTAAATCACAATTAAATTGTCCCATCGGTATATCGACTGGTTCATTTTTTTATATCATTCTGTTCCTGACACCTCGTTTAAATGAAGCCTTCGCTGATTGATAATATCCTTGCTTTGTTTTGACATTCCAGAGTCTTAATTAAACTTTCTTTACAAAATATAACCATCGATATCCAATCAATATCAACTAGTACACATACTAGCATTTAAAAATCAAATGTAATTTGTAATATCGACTGATTTAAAAAAAAAAAAAAACAAAAAAACAATAACGAACATGTTAATTAGCCGTTTTCTATGTATCTCATCTACATGAAACACGTCTTACGGAAAAACAATTTCTGAAGTATCATTAACATGTATGTGCTTCTAGAGAATTATATTGGTGACATACATTCCGTGCTGTATCTGATTAAACTTTATTGGACTCCCGGAGATCATTCTACAACATTATCTTACCTTAATCAAATCATCTCGAACGACAGACATGAAAAATTAAGTATCAATGAGACTGACCAGCGAATTATTATTAATAATGAACGCTGCAAGTCAATATCTATTAATCACAACTGACCGTCACATTCTATATAAAGACCATTAATAATCTTATTTATAAAACCAACCTCTTCTTCGAGACCGCTAAAATTATTTTTTTTAAACAGAGATCATTTTATAAGTCAACTAACCTCTTTAGGAAAACAATTAAAATAAACATGTTTTATCAATATTCATGAAATAATAAAAAAAATTATAACAGCTCATATCGATGAAAAGAATATGTTAAACTGGAAGATTATATATCGATATTATTTCTTATTTCATAGATCACTTATCCAATATGTGTAAAAGTATACATCAAAACTTCACCCAAGTTGTAATGTTGTTTAACCTCTCATCATCAACTTTTCAGCTGATCGCGACGAAAGAAAAGTTGATTAATCATTAAGTTTTTTATGGTCATTCATATACAAACAAACAATGGGGCGTCTTTAAAGTGCTACCTCACAGAGTATATATGCTACAGTAAAACATATCACTACCCAATTTACATTATAAGGACATCTCTTCATCCGAGTCCTATGCGAGAAATAAGTACATATACCCCAACTTTTATAATGCTATGGGAAACCGTCGGTTCGAACTCACAACTTCCCAACGTGAAAATTGTTTTATTAAGGTGTTACGTTGTGTACAACGTGTACATCTCCTTGAAGCATAACTGTGTTGTCTTTTTTTTTTTCAAGTGTTATGACTAGTTACCGATATATATATATATATATATATATATATATATATATATATATATATATATATATATATATATATATATATATATATATATATATATATATGTATATAAAAGAGCATCGTACAGAAACTCGGTTTTTCGTTATTGAATTAAAAACTACACAGACAAAAAAAAATAAATTTAAAATTCAATATTTTATATTTCTTTCTTGAATTCATTTGGTTAAGAATTTATATCACTTTATATACACGATAAATTTTAATTTTGGCTGATGGTTTTCTGATTTCTTTTTTGTGAACATGTCTTTCTCTCGTTCTTGATTTGGTATTTTAACTCTGACGTTGGATTACATCTTTCAGTGAGTAAAATCCCCACTTTCTTTCCGAGGAGAATCTTGATGGTTTAATCCAACCGAATCCTAAGTCACCCATTACTAGCTTATGGTGAATTTCTTTGCCTGTAATAAGCATAACAAAGAGAGGAAATGAAATAGAATATTGCGTTAAACTCTAAGATAATGTATTGATAGTAACAGGAAGGAATTAGCTAATGTATTGAGAAAGAAGACCATCATTCAGTATCGATGAACAATATGATTGTACAATATACATATTGAGTAATCGTATTTTACGCCCCAGTCATCATTCTGTTGCTTATAATGAGGCGGGCTGGAATGTTGGAGAAATCCACCAAATCGACAATAGAAATGACAAGCGTATAACGAGGATCTGCCCGATTGGATTCGAACCTAGGGACCGTTAGGCGTTGTACATAATTCGTAAGTTGACGTTTAGACCACGCTACTATTGAGGCTTTCATGCAATTATTCATTCGGATGTTTATTGCTCTAAAAGGAACCAATGGACACTATAAATGTCATGATTCAATGATCGGTGCCGTATAAACCCGGGATTGGCATGAATACTTGTAAGACTCTGTCTGTCATATATTTTTGGTCAGCACTGCTAAGGTATAACCTAAGTGGTTTATAATTTTATTTTGCTCAGTTTACTTTCATTGTGTCTGTAGTTTTTACTTAATTTGATACAAAATCTAGAAAACGTAGTTTCTTACAATGTATTACAATGTATAAGTCATGTACCTTGTGTTTTATCTAAGAATGAACCCGGTATTGGTTTCTTATGATGATCTGCCTTCAATCTTGTACCATCTGTAACTATACATTATTGTAATTTCTTTATGCCTAAAATTAAATAAAATTAATATTCTATAATAGAAAAAACACTTTGTAGATACAAATTCAAACTTGACAACATGCAATGCAACCGAGAATAGAAACAACAATCCACATGAAAGAAAGAAACTAGACAACTAATTATAGATGAAATTAAATGAAAAAGGATATAAACCATATATTTTTCGGCTAGCGATAAATTGTACTATAAACGACCAAGATACCAGGGCTGCATTAATCAAAATTACCAGCACTCTGCGCGTGATTTTATTTAAAACATTTTGCATTATACCCGAGTTTGCTGAGCTACAATCGAGATGCTTTAAATACAGTAACTTACATTCCATGGTATCTGCTGTCTTTATTCCACAAGTATTCTTTTCATAGTGTGTCGATTCAACTGTTTTTCCCATCAAAAATCCATCAAAATTTGTGATATTATTCATAAAGTCAAATTTCTGAAATAAAATAAAATTGCTTTAAAATATGCACACATATTATGTTCTTTTGTTACAAAAATGTAAATGAACATATGCTTGTTAACTTTATTGAATACATTAACAAAATTTTGTGTATTCTATTTAAGCAAATAAATCTGTAAAAAGACATCATTTGTTATTGTTTCAAAGTATTTTTTTTTTTAAATATGTATATGCATTTTGACACCTTTTTCGATACATTTATATATGAAACCGTAAAACAAAACAGTGAATTTTTTTATTCTGATATTAGAATATACATGTACATATTTATTGAGAATTATATGCATTGTATAATTGTAACTTACCAGGCTTTCTGCTTTGTTCATCTTATAACTGTATTCTGTGCTGCTACTTTCCATCAAATCACTTATAATTCTGTCAAAGTTGTACGACATTTTCCTGATGTTGTGGTGCATTTCTAGTTCACTAAAAAAAAAAAGAAATTTCTTGCGTATTTTTATAAATCCGAAACAGATAACAAGAGTTATGGTACTAATTACTTAACTTTGATACACAATTGCCAATATTGATTTCATTAGCTATTTAAAAGGACAATTGTCATTTTAAATAAACGGCAGGCGTGACAAAAAATAAAATGTACTTTAAAATCATACATTGAATATCACAATATTTAATGGGAAAGGCAAATGATCTATTAATCGTAAGATGTCAAATTGAGTTAGTTTACAATATCTTTATCTTTCATTTATTTTTTGTTTTAAGATTGACTGTGCATAAAATAAATATGGAAAAGTAAAGAAATGTTAAAAATTGATTTGACAAAATTTGCATGGATCAATTTCTTCAGTGTCAAGTATTTTGTAATGACATATTTTTCTTCTATTTACAATGTATTATTTATTTATTTATTCATTTATTTATTTATCTATCTTACTATCTATCTAAATCTACTGACCTCTTCTGAGGTATACATTTCACTTCATGGATTTTAATCAGTTGTGCCATGGCTTTGGTTAGTTTGATCCTCAATGCCTCTTCTATAGTCGTGTAGATTTTCTTTTGTACCTATAACAAATAATATCGTAGGTAAAACTTTAAAAATGCCTGTGGAAAGTAGCTAAAACATAGTAAGTGACAACATGGAACATAAACAGACAACAAGAAAAAAAATATTGAAAAAATAATAAAAATAAGAACTATGGAGATATTAATAGCTGCTTCATAAAAATCGATTATAGCTGTCCTAGATAGACAATGCATTTATGACAATATGCAATGGCAAGTATTTTGTGTTTTGTAAATTCTGAATTACGAACAAAGTATTTTTTTTAAGTCGGCCATAAATTCTTAATATAACAAGCATTCTGACTCGGAGTATTGCAAAACAATACATAGTCTCCTACCGGTCGCATATTTCACTTAACCCAAAGTTTTAGGTAAATGTACCTTATTATATGGTAAAAAGATTTATAGTTATAAATTATACATGTTGTTCAAGATGGCAGATGGAACTGAAACATAAACTTGATCTGTAACTCATCATGGTAGAGTCATATACCAAACATTAGTTCCATTTCTGCAAGCGTGTAGAAAAAAAGTGCGAAAAACTAAAATTTCTGTGAATTTTCAAAGATCAAAGGGTCATAACTCCGGTAAAAATTAGCAGATGGAAACGAAACGTGAACTTGATCTGTTACTTATCATCGTAGACTCATATACCAAAAATCAGTTCATTATCAAAAAACATTTAAAAAAAAACGGGAAAACTGAAATTTCAGTGAATTTTCAAAGTTCAAAGGGCCATAACTCATGTAAAAATTTGCGGACCAGAATGAAACACTAACTTGATCTGCAACTCATCATGGTAGAGTCACATACCAAACATTAGTTCCGTTTCTGCAAGCGTGTAGAAAAAAAGTGAGGGAAACTGAAATTTCTGTGAATTTTCAAAGATCAAAGGGCCATAACTCCGGTAAAAATTAGCAGATGGAAACGAAACGTGAACTTGATCTGTAACTCATCATGGAAGACTCATATACTAAAAATTAGTTCATTATCTAAAAGCGTGTACAAAAAAAGTGCGAAAAACTAAAATTTCTGTGAATTTTCAAAGATCAAAGGGTCATAACTCCGGTAAAAATTACAGATGGAAACGAAACGTTAAGTTGTTCTGTAACTCATCATGGTATACTCATATACCAAAAATCAGTTCATTATCAAAAAACATTTAGAAAAAAAGTGTAGAAAACTGAGTTGACAGACGGACGGACGGACGGACGGACAGACAGACAGAGTGCAAACCTATAGTCCCCTTCGGCTTTCGCCGGTAGGGGACTAATAATGAAAAATGCATGGGTTCTTTGATAATTATTTCCAGCCGGCATTTTTTATATTTACCTTTTTCATTTCAACTTCTAAAGTAGCTTTTTTCTCCATTGTAACATTGTACCGTTTTAATGCATCAAATCCCATTATTCTGAAGGCCTTTTTGTAAGCATTTAATCTGATATCTGTTTTGTTTATCACATTTAACTTTATATCTTCTTGTTTTGTAAGTGCTGTGTCCACGTTACCATAGGACCGTTTTCTGATGGACCTTTCTCTGTTATGTACACTTTCTTTTAAAGAGTTAAAAGTCTGAAAATAGAGCCTGATTAAATCATCTCTAAACAACAATCAAGTTTACTTCAAAAACCGAAATCAGAAAAATACAGACTTTGTGTGGATAGAGGTTTTTTTTTTTTAAAAAAATAGTCAAATAGGTTGAAAGGGGGTATGTTTCTAAATATATGCAATTTTCAACAATTGTTGGACATATTTCGACTATAGCATGAAGACATAAGGGAAAAATGAATAAATTTAACAGAATCCAACCCCCCTCTCTCTCTCCCTCTCTCTCTAACATTTTACCAGCGAGATATATTATTTTCAACAGCTTGATTGAGGTTAAGAAAGATATTTCAATATTTGTACAAAACAAAAAATTCCCGTATTTCAGAGCTAAAATTGGACTTGATGGTATTTACAACGTACATATATAAATATATATCTACTGCGAAAGTCAAACCCTGGTAACAGGATTTTGATTGAACCTTTTCTTTCATCCTGTCCCAATCATCTCTTTAATAATGAACGGACAATTTAATAATCTCAATCAGGAAACTTTACCTTTCTATCCCTCTCCATTTTGTCTATATATTCTGTGTGTTTCTGTATCATTCCTCTAAGTTTTACATTGAGATCATGAATGTATTCTTTTGTATTGCTGTCAAAACTGAAATAAAAATATAAATAAGAGTCCAAAACCATATCGTTGAAAACAGGATAAAATCACATGAATATTCTTTGTTCAAATTAAAAATAAATACTTATCATTTAGGCTTTTTCGACTCGCAAATTGACTCTAGTTGATATAATGTACCACGTGAGATTTTAAGTCAAGTATTTATTCAGTTATTATATTATATATCGAGTCGACGCTAACAGTTGTTTAGATGGTTATGGATTATATCTATGCAATTTGGACAAAGAGTACAAGTAGTAAAGCTAGTGGTGGTGCTGTAAGCTCGGTTTTAGACTGATGGTTTACCTGAAGAAGCTAAGGTACTTCTGTGGTGTACTACAAGTGGTCTTAACATACGAATATTTATATTTTAAAAAGTTACAATTCAAAATGAACAGATAATTAAATATAGAATTTAGATTGTTTTAAACTTCAAACAAAATGAAAATCAAATCTGGGTCCACCTCCACAATCATTTCTTAACTAGAATTTTCCGAAACTTAATTTTAACAAATATTTTTATGGTATTACGATTCAATGTTTGGGCAAATAAGAATTCAGATGTCCTAAGCTTGCAATGGTTTCCTAAATGGCAACTTTATGATTTATAAGTAATTTGATCGTCTTTTAAATTCATCCGATTTCAGTTGATGTGATTTGTAAGTTAAGGGATGTTTGTGAAATGGATGCGGTTGGAGGGCGAATGGTATTAAATAAACACAAATTCAATTTTAAATAATAATAATAATCATTATAATAATAATAATAATAATAATAATAATAATAATAATTAATGTCGCTAAAATAAGACCCCTGCTGCGCATGCAATAACCTAACAACACTTACACACTGGTGTTCATATATTCCTCTGCATCTTTCTCGTCAATTTTAACGACAGATTTATCAGGATCCTGTGTCAAATACTTCGAGTGTACAGCAAATATGGTGTCCCTCAGGAGGTTCAAACAATGTAGGATGCAAGGATGAACTAAAATTAAAAATACAAGATAACATTGGTTTTAACACAATAGGTAATTCATAATCTCTCCGTTTCAAAACAAAAGAACTGGTGTTGGTTTTGCGTTTTAATAACAATTTTATCTGTGCTAAACTTTAGAACTATCCGTCCTGAAAGCATAAATAATTCAAAGCTACGTTTCGCCTTAATTTTATTGATTTATTTATTATTTTAATTATTGTTTATAAACATTAAATAAACCCATTAGCATATTATTATCACGAACTTTTATTAAAAACCAAATTGTCATTTAAAATTAACGAGAATCGCCTGCATTTAAAAAATACCTCCATTTGGCTTCTTGTATATTTCGACAAGTCGTTTAGTTATGATAGTTGCCGCTACTTTAATATTTGTTCCATCACCGCCTCCTTTCATTAATTGAAAACGAAGTGTTCTTGTACCGCCTAGGAATGATTCTAAGCTGGAAAAACACAAGAAAATTATGTGACGAGAGAGAGAGAGAGAGAGAGAGAGAGAGAGAGAGAGAGAGAGAGAGAGAGAGAGAGAGAGAGAGAGATAGAGATGCTTTGAGCTTAAAGTTGCATCATGAAGCATTATCTAACATCTTGGTGTAAATCCATACCTCGTTGAAGAAATTGAAACGACTGACAAACCGAAATTATGTTTACTTACTATCCAAATTGTTGGTCCAAAAAGCTAAAATTTGGAATGACCAAATAATCCATATTTCTTGTTTAAGCCCACAGTTTCCTGTTAGTTTACACAACCAGAAATCAAAAAGCGTCTACACTCTACGAAAAATTTTGCAAAACTGACCCTTGACAGCATCCGTAGCCAAGTGACGTCATAAAGCCTAAAAATGACCAATCGGAACGCACTCAAATGCATCCCAAAATCCATTGCGCAATCAAGATCTGTTGAATGATTATTTCACTGTAAATATTATTATTATTATTATTATAATTATTATTATTATTATTATTATTATTATTATTATTATTATTATTATTATTATTATTATTATTATTATTATATTTGTTACTTATTAATTTCTCAGTTAACCTGTTGCGGCATTTTCATTAGTTTTGATTTTTCCGTTTTACCAGTTATTTTTCCGCAATACTAGATATGTCAATTATTATGTAAGTGGTTTGCCGGACAATTTTTTTTTTGTAAGTCCCACACCTAATTATCTATTTTCTAAACTGTTGATTGTCACATAAACCGGTCGAAAATCTTTTTCCGTTAGAGTTCATTAGTTAACTGTTGAGATTTTAAAAAATGAACCAAAAAAGAACGCAACTCTTCATGAAACGGAAAAACGGTCTATTTTAACATCATTTCACAGGTTTCATTTTCCAAACGTAGCTTTGCTTAGCACAAATATTTCTATTTAGATATTTACGGTAAACTTACTTGAATTGACTTTTCGACCTTAAATTTAGGAAGTCCGGTATACCTAATAAAGCTTATGTCATATAAAAAGTGTCAAAAATATTATTTTGAAATAAAAATTCTGATGAGAAACACGGTAATGATTTGAACGAATACTAAGCGCATGTAGAAATTGCTTTTTTGAATAAAGTAATTAAAGTCATCTCATACAACTGGTCATAAACTGCTAATACCGTACAAAACGAGCTTTAAAGAACATTTCCTATCAAACATGGAGAAATTATAGATAATCACTTCAATGTTTTTTTTCTTTCAGAGTAAGTTAAAATAATGTGGGATTAGTATCAAACCATAGGGCTAACAATGGACTTTTTTAATCATGAGTAATTTGTCATTTGCTACTTTTGAATTTTTATGAAATTTTGGGCAATAAACTTAATGCTTATTTGGTAACACTAGTCGCATATATCAGTACTTAAAAATACATACCATGTTGTTGCTAAGCGATTGTTTCTTCTTCTAGGTCGTTTCTTAAAGGAAAAAGGTCTATTTGATTGTAAAATGATGTCAACAGTAAATGGAATGTATTTACCCTATCGTTTTCAGTCACAATTAGTTCTCAAAGAATTAAGAAATATAATTAGAGTAATAAAATGTTGTACAGAATTTACAAGAAATAGCTTGGTTTTATTTCATTTTATTAATTTTTTTTCATATAATAAATTCTTATACTGCGGAAGCCGGAAAAGATGGATCCATACTTTTTAAGGTTATATATTAGAATACTAGAGCCTAAAAACACGTTGTGCTGAAAATAATGTCATTAAAGACAATTAAAATTTATGAATTTATCAATATTTATATATATATATATTATTCACTTTAATCAAAGGATAAAGACTTACAAAAATGAAATATTTTAATGAAGGAACCCGAATAAGATTGTAACGTATATCACCAAGATTCAAGATTCTTCATTACACTCTGCACCACGGAGGTGTTATTAGAGGTTAAACTGTACAACATATACATATATACAATGACAGTACACATAATACATAAATCAAGTTTGATTTTTGACAATATCTCTACAAAATAAATATAATCACATGTATATACTTATTGTGAGAAAATCATAAATAAAGTCACTAGTAATATGTTCGATACTTAAGTGTAATATTTTAAGCCATCTTTTATAAACTTACATAAATTTAACAATTCTATCCTGTTTGTACTATTCAATAAGTATTGTAATTTTAGAATATTTGGTCTTACATATTATTTTTTCTTTATCTATTTTATTCTAATTTTAAGAGGCTACATTCCAATAAAAAATGAAATTCGTCCCCAATTTTATCAGAATTACAAAGAGTACATATTCTGTCATTCCTATCTACATTAACCTACCTACCCTTTTCAATTGGAAGCAAATGATTAGATGTACAAAATCTAGGAAATATGTATCTTAAATTAAAAGGTAAAATTTTCAAATATATTTCTAGGCCAAAATCTACTTTATTATATATTCTATAAATCACAGCCTTGCTTGAGTTCTGAATTTGAGAGTACCATGTTTATAAAAACTGGTCTTTAAGTTTAAAATCAACAGCTTTACATAACCAATTTTTGTTTATGTTAAGTGCTTGACTATTCCAAATATTACAAAACCCAGTATTGTTTAACAAATTTTTGATTTCTGTTATCCATGACATATTTTTACCATTATTATTAATGAATAAAAATGTTTTGTAGATAGAGTTTGACAATTTATCTTCATAAAGTAGTAGCTGATATCAAAATGACAACATTCTTTTTGAGATCTGTATATAAATCGGGTATCTACCTAGCTCACCATAAACCATATACCTTGGCGTGTTATTTTTCATAATCAGAATTCTTTTACAAAATTAAAGATGAAGCGTTTCAAAAAGCTTTATATTCTCAAATCCCTAAACTTCACACACATATAACATAATTGGTAAAACTAAGTGATCAAATAATCCTAACTGGCATTCTATCGATTACTGTAGATTATTAATTTTTTTGTAAACTCCAAAAACACTTTTTTTTTTTAACTTTCTAACATTTTCAATAATTTCTTTTTCAGTTATTTCACAATGAATATTAACATTATCTACATCGTCAAATTCATTTAAATCCATCTCGTCTTTGCGAGAATTGTGAGCGTCAAAATAGTTTAATTTTTTTTTAAATATTCATAAAATTCATCTAAATCAATATTGTCATTTTGCTTGGTAATTACATTTTTATTTAAAACTTTCCAGTAATCCTTTGGATTAGTGGTACGTATACTGTTTAATTTAAGTTCTAATTTTCTTTTATAAATGCCATTGTGTTTACAAAGTGTAAAGTGTCTTTTGTAAGATTTAAAAGCTGTGTTCATACTTTTCTTTGCAAGATCGGTTTTAATATTTACAAAATGTTTCTTAGCTTTAAGATATGGCTTCCTCTTTTGAGAACACTGGTTACCAAACCAAGGAAGATTTCTCTTTTTCTTGCAATTATTCTTTCAAAACCAAAAGATTTCTTAGCAGAATTAGAAAACATGTTACATATTTTCTTAACAACGGTATTTACAAATAACCTTTTGTTCGTCTCATTATTAACTGACTGAAATTCATTTACAATATCTACAATATCATCATCAAACACATTATGTACAAAAGCTTCAGATTTATCAGAGCACCATCTAACAGGAATTGTGACACATTCTGTATTATTTACAACACTTTCTGTTGTAGAACATTTTAACTTTAAAGTAATCAGGCAGTGTATATCAGAGGACATCTTATTCATCTCTAGAACTACAAAATCATATATAACCTTAAAGAGTTCAGGGGAGCAAACCGCATAATCAATCAGACTTACACCCTTCGATGTCCCTTTACCTATATCATTATCCAGTTCCCTATGTAATCTATACCATCTATACAGCATAATCTACCAGCTCTAGGTCGTTAGTCTTTTTACACTTTCTTAACTAATTGACTCTACATCTCTTGTTTTGTGTAATACACAAAAACAACTGATCTTTATTTTCCGTGACAGTAAAATTAAGTCTAGAGTCGATGAAAATTTGACGACCGTGGTCAGCATTCATCCATCTCAATTAAACGAAAGGAAAATTGTTTTTGGCCATCTTAATATACTCGTAATTGGAAATAATATTTGTTTTAAATCTGCTATTTAAAGCTACATTAGACTAGAGTGGTTTAGAGTGGTTGTTTACAATATACAAAACATATTTTTTATAAAATGATTACAACTCAGCGACGTTCGGATAGAGTATTGTACAAAATATCTATTCGTATAGTAAATAAATAATCAAACTTTGTAATAAAACACCTAGCTTAAATATAAACATTAATTAATACATGCGAAAATTTTCACAGTTTCGAATATGACATTTATTAAATTTTGAATATTTTATTTTTAGAAAACTTGTTGTATAATACAATTTTTATACTAGGGTGTAACAATCAAAGCAGAGTACTGTTATTAGTGTATTTCTTTGGTTTCTAGCCAGGAAAACATAGTATACATAAACAAAACCCAATAAATGTTCATCCAGAGTAGGAATTCTCAATGTGAGTATATCTTGTCTAGTCAGGAAAACATGATACACATAAACAAAACCCCATAAATGTTCACCCAGAGTCGGAATTCTCAATGTGAGTGTATCTTTTCTAGTCAGGAAAACATGATACACATAAACAAAACCCCATAAATGTTCATCCAGAGTAAGAATTCTCAATGTGAGTGTATCTTGTCTAGTCAGGAAAACATGATACACATAAACAAAACCCCATAAAGTGTTCATCCACAGTCGGAATTCTCAATGTGAGTGTATCTTGTCTAGTCAGGAAAGATGATACACATAAACAAAACCCCATAAATGTTCATCCAGAGTCGGAATTCTCAATGTGAGTGTATCTTGTCTAGGTAGGAAAACATGATACACATAAACAAAACCCCATAAATGTTCATCCAGAGTAGGAATTCTCAATGTGAGTGTATCTTATCTAGTCAGGAAAACATGATACACATAAACAAAACCAAATAAATGTTCATCCAGAGTCGGAATTCTCAATGTGAGTGTATCTTATCTAGTCAGGAAAACATGATACACATAAACAAAACCAAATAAATGTTCATCCAGAGTCGGAATTCTCAATGTTAGTGTATCTTGTCTAGTCAGGAAAACATGATACACATAAACAAAACCAAATAAATGTTCATCCAGAGTAGGAATTCTCAATGTGAGTGTATCTTGTCTAGGTAGGAAAACATGATACACATAAACAAAACCCCATAAATGTTCATCCAGAGTCGGAATTCTCAATGTGAGTGTATCTTGTCTAGTCAGGAAAACATGATACACATAAACAAAACCCCATAAATGTTCATCCAGAGTAGGAATTCTCAATGTGAGTGTATCTTATCTAGTCAGGAAAACATGATACACATAAACAAAACCCCATAAATGTTCATCCAGAGTAGGAATTCTCAATGTGAGTGTATCTTATCTAGTCAGGAAAACATGATACACATAAACAAAACCCCATAAATGTTCATCCAGAGAAGGAATTCTCAATGTGAGTGTATCTTATCTAGTCAGGAAAACATGATACACGTAAACAAAACCCCATAAATGTTCATCCAGAGTCGGAATTCTCAATGTGAGTTTATCTTGTCTAGGTAGGAAAACATGATACACATAAACAAAACCCCATAAATGTTCATCCAGAGTCGGAATTCTCAATGTGAGTGTATCTTGTCTAGTCAGGAAAACATGATACACATAAACAAAACCCCATAAATGTTCATCCAGAGTCGGAATTCTCAATGTGAGTGTATCTTGTCTAGGTAGGAAAACATGATACACATAAACAAAACCCCATAAATGTTCATCCAGAGTAGGAATTCTCAATGTGAGTGTATCTTGTCTAGGTAGGAAAACATGATACACATAAACAAAACCCCATAAATGTTCATCCAGAGTCGGAATTCTCAATGTGAGTGTATCTTGTCTAGTCAGGAAAACATGATACACATAAACAAAACCCCATAATTGTTTAGTTGTGGTTAAAGTGATATTGGAAATTTCCGACATTGGACTCGCACTGGAAAGAATGTCCGTGTCTATGACTACAGAGAATGTTTGTGTCTATGTTCAGTTGTGATTAATTGATTAAAATGATATTGGAAATCTCCGACTTTGAACTGGCACTGGGGAAAATGTTTGTGTCTATGTCTAGTTGTTGTTAAAATGATATTGGAAATTTCCGACTTTGGACAGCCACGGGAGAGAATGTTTGTGTCTATGCCCAGTTGTGGTTTAAGTGATATTGTAAATCGCACTCTTTACAAGTGTTTTACAACCAGTGTTTGAAAAATACAGACACCCTTCTAAAATTAAAGTAAGCATGTTTTTACTGCAAAACAGTGATCCACCACCCTTTTGTTTTCGACATTTTTAAAAATTAAGAAAAAAATTTAAATCATTTTTATCAATTTTACTTAAAAATTGGATAAAATACTACAGAGAGGCAAACTATAAGTCAGATTATACATCATAGAAAAGTACTAAGCTTTAAGAACGGGTGATGGTAGATTTTTTTAAACGCAAGACCGATTAACACAGTGGTGAGAGGTATATAAGTCACCATTAACCTCTGTACAGCTATCGATTGCTTTCGGATGAGCTTCATTCGTCATTATTACCACTAACAAAATAATAAACGTGTGTTGATGAAAACACTAAGCTTTGGTTTTAGTAAAACAAACGTTTAGTTTGAATTCTAAAACAGATGATATAAACACAATATTACTGTTACGTTACCCAAACAACTGGGTAAAAACATACTAACAATACATAGTACTAGACATTTAACGTGAAACACAGACATACCAGTCCATGTACAAATCACAATCCCAGAGTAAAACTTTGTAAACTGGCTAATTTAGTTAAACATGTGAACTTTCACCGGGAAAATGAGACCTGTTGCTCCGGAAGGGTAGCATCTTTTGATTATCTAGATACACCCACCACGTGCGAAAACAACATGACATTTCTGAATGTGAAAGTAAATGAACCAAACATAACAGTAACTTCAAAATGAAGACTCAACACGTACAACTGATCCGATACTTTCTTTTCTAGATCTACACTGATAAGTATGATCATAGGCTGTTCTAATTGTTTTGTTTTTTATCAAAAGTATGATCCAGTTGATACCAGAATTCAACAAAGAAAACGTCTGTCCAAAGAGCTGTGCTATTATTAATGTACGGTTTATATATCCGCTGAGAAGAATGATTGATATAACAATTACATTTGGTAACCAACACATTATGAAAACTCCATTTATTATTAACATTACTTTGATTCTGTTAAGGTCACGTGATATATGTCTATGATATTGAATTCTTTTGTGTTTAACATCAGTGTTTTTCACGTGGTTTAATGCATTCCTTGCTACAATGATGTACATAACTGAACTTGTCATAAGTAAAATAAAATAAATCACGGCAAGCGAAAATGTAAATGTTTTAGGTAAAACATCCGGGAAAAAACATGCTACTTCATCAGTCCATGTGTTCACCCCAAATAAGGGCAACGTTCCCATAATCAAAGATATTGTCCAGCACATTATGACCATACCAACAGCACGACATTTAGTATAATATTTTGCGTGTTTCAGAGGATGAGCCACTGCAATATATCTTTCAAAAGACATACAGAATAGGCTTGAAATAGAAGCTCCAACAAATGTAATTGGTAAAACCATTTTTAAAATACAGGTATATTTATGACTTCCGATCTCTTCTACTGAAATACTAACAGCTTTGTATGGCATAACCAATAGACCCACCAACAAATCCGATACACTTATATTTCCAATGAATAAGTACATTCTAGTTCTTAATCTAGTATTTTTTAAAATAACCGTCAACAACAAGATATTTCCTACTACTGCTAAACTGGAACAAACGATGTAGAATCCAATAAAGTACCATCTATAATCATGATAAAAGTCTACCCCAAACGTCTCTCTATCGCCGGTAAAATTGTCGAATACTCCGTCAGAAATTTTGTTATTTCCCCCCATGTTGTTTCCCCTTTGTTTATAAATACCAAATAATAAATTATGAAAAATTAAAAGACATTTTCGAAAAAACAATAGTTTCTGTCCTTTGAGTTGAATTTAGAAATGCTAACTTTTTATGCTAAGCAATTTACATTGTTTAAGTGATCGTTGAGTGGAAATTAACCAGAAACTTAACTTCAGGCTCCGATTATAAAGCTTCAATATTTTATCGGTTATTTTGACGCAGGTATTCGTAAATTTTTAAATCAAATGCTCATTGTTTCAACTCAAATTAATCATTTTAACTGTCAAATCAATTTAAGATAAGAATCAATGGTATTTTATTGATGGAGCACATCGAATCCATCTCATCCGTAACGAAATGACTGCAAGATAAATTAAACCTATTCGTAAATGAATATAGATATAAAATGACGGTTTAGAATATCGCTGTATTCCCTGCTTTTTCCCTTCTGTTGCTATGTAAAAGTATAGTTTACTTGTTTGGATGGTGTTTATCGCGTAGATAATTGCTGATTGTTTGTAGAAACAAACGGGATATTGTTTAATCTGCATTTTTTACTAACTTAATGAAATGGTATTTTTTTCATTTTAGCTCACTTGGCTGGAAGCCAGCGTGGGCTTATGGCATGCCGAAGAATGTGTATGTGCGTTCGTGTGTCCGTCCATGTGTGCATGTGTGCCTGCGTGTGGAACTAACGTTTTTGAAATAGTCTCTGAAACACATGCAATTTTCACCAAACTTGGCCGGATGCATTATATAGTGGTGGCTTTACAAGTTTGTACTATTGGGTGCCATGGGTTCAGAAAGTAGGGCACGGCGACCTACATTTGAAAAAAAAAACTATAAATATCTTCTTCTCTGAAACTAAAAGCGGTAGACAACATCTTCTCTAGAATTTAATTAGAAATAATATTTTTGATTCAGAATACTTAGATTTTGAAGTAGCTTGAAAACTTTTAGTTTTTTGTATATGCATGTATATCAGAATATTGTTGATATTGATAATACGATATATGGTCCAAGGTCATAGCTGCATAAAAAAACTGAATTTGTTAATTATCTTGAAAACTGTAAACGTTTTGTATTGACATCTGTATTAGAATTTTGTAGGTTTTGATATGACGATCATTTTGATATATGGTTGAAGGTCATATGTTCAAAGGTCAAGGACATAGCTGTAGTAGTATACTGAATTTGTTAATCATTTGTTTAGAAATTATTCATTTTACCATAGTTCTACATATTAGCTATTAACAAATAAACTGTGACTAGATATTTTTAATTTAGTATTGTGGCAGTTCCGAAATTGAGAAAACTTTGAAAGTTTTTTTTTAAAATAAGTTCTTTGCAAACGATTTAGACATATCTTCAGGTAAACGTTAAGGTCCACGGGTCCCTTGTTTATTGTAGGAATAGATGTCAGATCCTGTGCCTCTGTCCCTCTGTTTCTTCTCACATGAAATAACATTATCCTTAAAGAAAGCCACAGAATGAAAAGTCATTGAAAACAGCAATACATGTATCCTGAAAAGTAAACGAGAACCTTATATTTGAAAGAACTGTTCTAAATATCGAACTTTGACCTGCAGAAGTACAAACTTCACAAGTTTAGAGTAAACAAATGTAAAGATTGCAATGTACAACATGCTTTACGGACTGGTAGATCATTAACAAAAACAAGAAACCTTATATACACAATTTATATAAGAGCTGCTAGGAATCCTATGCTAGTCAAACTGGTAACAGTCTAGCAAGCGGGTACGAGCTTATATAGAACAGGTAAACGATTTTATCAAAACAATTACCACGTAAAAATCATGTAAATGTAGGCGCAAACAAAATTGACATCCGTTCTTACTTCATAAAATTAAGACGAATCAATGAAACAATTTTGTTGTTTGGTTTTAATATAGTTAACGTCGAATCGGCTATTTTTCATTTAGTTTTTCACGAAGAGAGCAAAAATATTAATCTATAAGGATTAATATAAGAACAAGTTCATGTATGCTTGAGATGTGCGAGTACGCAATATGGCCTGACTTGTATACCGCGCACTCAGGGCGATTTTTTGTTGAGATGCTAGCTTATTCAGTCAGTATGCCTCAGACAAGCAAACCACTTCCCAGGTCGCATTATCCTGACGTCTTGTGAACCAGTAAATACCCTGTCCTCGCATTGGTAAGCGCCAGGCGTGAAACCGATAGTATCTAAGAGAGAGAGAGAGAGAGAGAGAGAGAGAGAGAGAGAGAGAGAGAGAGATTTATAGTGTTTGTTCTGTTTCTTTCTTATTATAATGCTTCTCCTTTTACATTCACCGAGTCTCGGAGCGTGCTAACGGTTTAAAACACTTCTCTCAGTCTAGGTTAGAATCGTACTCGGGCACATGCAGTGAGTGAAGGTTTGTCAGTAAGTGATGAAATTTTGACAGTTTTGGTCTGTTTTACGGGTATTCCGATTTCCTACACTCTACTTTACCAGAGCTTATACCTCGATATAAGTAAAAGATTTGTGACTCGGACGTAAAACAGCATTATTCCACTCCATTAGCTCTCCATTTGGCAATGCATTGACATTACAAAATCAAAAGGTTTGACCTTACAAACAATGTCTTTTATTAAAGTAAATGATAAAGAACACTTACGGCACAATGTAACCAACTCAAAGCTTCTGACTTCTAAATGCAAGTAAAACAGATGAACTGACCAACAACAAATATAACTACATAACCGGTACTTTAAAGTGTTTTAAACGTAAATAACTACCGAGAACCTGGTCAAATTAGCTAAACCATATCAGTAATTCATTCTAACGCATTAGCTAATTTTTCTGTCATATATCACATTCTGAATTTTTAAAAATTATATTAAAAAGGTATTAAAATGAAAAAAGTGATATATGACAGTTCGGACAAATCTAATTATAGTAATCGTCGAATGAGTTATCCCTCCCCCTTTTCCACCCATGAATAGAATCAAACTGATGTTACACATTGTACATTATTGTTCAAAGCATAAGAAGATTGTCTTGATACCCCTGGTATCTTTGTTAAAAACAGACTGACAAGAAACAGTAAGATCGTATCTTTTCACCTTAAAACTTTTCTTTTACTTGAATTTAGATAGAATTACAAATAGATCCGGATATATTAACATATCGTGTAAGTTGCCAAGCACCGCAAAACAACTATAACCAATACAATTAGATAAAGCGTTATCAATTTTTACCCGTTCCATTATAAAAATTACAAGACTTTTTTTATTAGTGTTAAATTTGAAATGTCTTTCATTCAATACTTTTAATACGTGATGTATGCATTTACTTAATTTAAAAAGTAAAATAAAAGAGAAAAAATTAAAAGATGATAAATCACTTTTTATATAGGTAAGTAGTACATGTAAACGATAAATTTTGGGGTAAAATATTGTAGATCAAATACTTCACTTATTAATAACAAATAAACTTATATTTATATATATATATATATATATATATACATGTGTGTGTGTGTGTGTGTGTGTGTGTGTGTGTGTGTGTGTGTGTGTGTGTGTGTGATGTTCTTAAAATCATTTGTAAATGAATAAATAAATAAATAAATTTCTGAAACATATTTATGCAGAAAATGTAAAATCATCGCTCTGTACTTTATGCCCTCTCAGACCACCAGTTGAAAATCAGTGGATAAGGGACCCCACATCATATCATAACGACACCATTGGGCATTGTTATGTCCATTTAATAATGTGCCTGTCCAAGGTCAAGTGCTTTTAGCCAGTCGGCTACTATGCTCATTGTCGTGTTTGTTCTTTAATTTCATAAACCATTATTGTTTTGTGTTCTTAATTGTATCGGCTATTTCTCTAATAAATTTATTTCAGAGCCGCAAGAGAGAGAGAGAGAAGAGAGACGAGGAGAGAGAGAGA
>JARBDR010000441.1:132500-146221 GCA_029721355.1 Tegillarca granosa | reverse complement strand
TCAAATACATCTTTTCAATAAAATTTATGTTATAATATGCGTTTGAATTTCATATCTACCAGCACCTCGAAATTTGCAATCTAACTTTAATCCAGGAATTATTTACAAGCTCCTCTATCTGGTGTCATATCAAACACACTAACAGATTCAACCCTTGGAAATGTGACGATAAACATCACCACCATCATCATAATCATCATCATCATCAACGCCATGATTTTTCCCGCTATTCTGATCACGTGATACTACATTAAACTAGATAAGATAAGGATGGGTTATGGATTTACATTAATTTTAATTTTAAACTACTATAGCTTAACTCGTTATATCAGCATTTTATTATTAAATCAATTTAGTTTAATAAATAATAATAAAAATAAATAAGCAAGTTATCCCTGAGAGAAAACTAATTCATTCAATCGAAAACTTCTTTTCAGAGGTTCTTACATTTTAGGAGCATTATCGCAAAACATTAGTTAATTTCATTTAGAGATTCATAGCTTATGTTAGACTTTAATTCTTATTTGAAAAAAGCTTATGTTAAAATTTTGTTTTTTTAAATCTTTTCCAAAGTGTGCAATTCGTTCTTAAGAATTTCTTTCTTGCTTTCGGGCATTAGTGCATTTTCAGTTAACCATACAATTTACTGTATTGAACTGTAACATGTTAACACCCTTCTATTTTTTTTGATGGACGTGTATATTTTGAAAAGATGTTTTTTACCGCATGCGAGTTTCACGACAGGTTAAAGTTTATTAAACAATTAAAACTTAACTGAATCTCTTGTTGGTTACTTGTTTGAGTGTGGGAGGTTTATTCAGTTTTGCTTGGGTATAAATAATGCGCAAAACGTGAAATTTTACATCTCCTGCAGATTGATAAAATGGCAGATAGATTTGTTTTCAGTCACAACGTTAAGCCCGATGGGAGACTTGAGCTGAAAACAAGATTTGGAAGGCAGAAATCTTTGAATATCAAATAAATGGCTACTTTTATGTTACCATTTACGACAATAGACCAAATAAAGTTGACAAATTAATACTCGGTTTCGACGAGCTAGACCAACTACACCGAGTAAGATGTGCCATGGAAGATTTGAAATCAACATTCAATGAGGTATGTACTAATTATAGTAGACTAATTCTTTAGCTGAATTAATATTTTAACGCGAAAAAATTTAACGGCTCGTGTAAATTCATATTATACAGAAAATATTTACAATAGAAAAATAATTTTTACGTTGAACCCAGTTTGATTTTTGTTTTCATTATTCGCATAAACATCGGTTTTTCACATTGCGCATGAATACCATTTCTGGTTTTTCCCTAACTGACCTATTTTTAGCTATCTGTTTTTATCTCACAAAACCACGTACATATTTCGATATTTTCTTCTTTTTTCAAGTTTTTTTCACGTTATAGCAAAATAAATATTTTTTCAAAAAATTAAAAATATTTACAACACCTATTGAATTCCTGTGATGAACTCATTGTAGAAAATCTAGAACATTAGGCAATTTCCGTGACCTACTTTTATCAATCTATTTTTAACATTCAAGCCATCACATTTTATAGTGTTATTTCATTAAATATACATTGAAAATGATAGAAAAAATTTTGAATTTGAAATAAAAAAATAAAATATTTGTTTCGATTTTTATTGTATACTTAAAAATATTTCCATCGTCAGGGTGTTCTAAACGCTACACGGCACACTGCTTGCGGGCCACTACCATACAAGCTATGAGCGATGCCGGTGTTGAGACGAAACAGATAATGTTTATGAGCGTTATCGAATGAGGCTTCTGTCAGGAGCTACTCTCGCGACTGTTCGACCATTCAAAAACATGCTTTAAGTTCGCTTCTTTCATCAACTGTCACTGGTAATACTTCTGCCGTAATTCCCTCTGCTTCTGACCATGCTTCTTCTCTACCAGCAACTGATAATCACGTGATGGTTCCATGCTCGGACCTGTGCACAACACAGTCCAACAAAACGTCGCGCATTGATGTTTCCAATACCCTGTCATCCATACAATCGGATTTCTGACAAATTCAACGTTTAATAGCTGTAATTTAACAATCAATATGAATTTGTAACTTTGTTTGTCAATTCGAATAAAATTGTATGAAATATTTTTTTGTTTCCAGCGTACTATTTTTTAAACCGTCTATTACGTCACACAATCAGTGAGAAGGCGGGAATTATTTTGATTGACATATTGGCTGTTCCCAGAATGTTTACATTGCCGACAGATTCGGTATATACCCGGTTTTTCTTTCTTATTTGTATGACGAAATCGAGAAGTTTGTAAAAAGAATGTAAGGGAAAATATTGTAAATATAAGAATTGACTGTCATTTTTTCCTGGGTTATCAAGGAAGAACCAGATTTAAAACTAGCAAATCTGATGAACTGCGTTAAATTTTAACGTATTGATAAGCAATTATATGAGATAAATTTACTGTTTGACTAAAACTTGATAGATGCTATTCATATTTTATATCTAATAGCATGAAGATGAAATGCTGATTAATGCAGTCAACTCCTCCAAATAATGTAACTGTAGCTGTAAAACCAACTCCACCAACTCCATCGCCTCGGACTGTTATACAACCGAAGTCGCCCATGCCGACTAGATTCTCAACACCTACCTCGAATGTGACAGCTGCTGTAGCTTCCCTACCAACATCGCTACCAGCATATCCAAATAGATTACTCCAACCTCGGGGTAATATAAGTGTAGATAGTAAACCCGAAGGTGAAGCTAAGAAAATGAGACTGGAGCCTCCTGAGGAAAAGTGAAAACATTGATGTTTTAAACGAACTTTATATGTTTCCGTCACAACCATTATATTGATCACTCTTTATTCTCGTAGAGTAAATTTTTTAATAATAATCTTTTTTAATTTAATCATAATCTTTTTATTTTAATCACAATCTTTTTTTATTGTCGACCCGTAATACGGAATTTCGTTTCTCTATTTTGATTTTATACTCTGTTACTGCATTTCCGGAAGACAGCGTGTACAGGTAAATTATGAAAAATTGTAATGATTTCGAAAACAAGGTTACTAATTTCCAATTTATTTATCCTTTTTCTAACCCGATCAATGTTTTATGACAAAAACCAAATGTATTGTATACACAATTGTTGTATTTTGCATGTAAACCTAAATGTATGGGTGGTGGCGGTGTTCAATCCAACTCTGGATAGATTCCGTATGAGAAAGTTTGTCAGCTCGCTTCCCGAAGGTCCGTGGTTTTCTGTAGATCTTCAGGTTTTTCTCCACCACCTCGAAACCAACTACCTCGACATAAGTGAAATAATCTTGGCAGAGCATTACCATTCATCTCTCTCTCTCTCTCTCTCTCTCTCTCTCTCTCTCTCTCTCTCTCTCTCTCTCCAAATGCAAATGATACTAAAACAATGAATCTGAAAATTAATATTTATTTTCAATTTATTTAGGTAAATTACAAAAAATTACTATTTCCAATAAGACATTCTAAATGAGAAAATGTCCATAAGCTAATGTTTCAAAATTAATTTTTGCTGCATATCTCTTATCATCTTAACTTGATAGACTTATTTTAGATATATGGTTCATGAAAAGTTTATGATTTTCACTCCTTATTAAATTCATTTCATTTTATGTATAGTATCTTCAAATAAACAAGTTTTATAATGTTCATGACATAATTTTTTCTCAATCTCATTTTTCACAACTCCTTTACCACATTTCTTTTCCTCCTCTTCTCCAATCAATAGACTATAACATTTGGCTCGAAGTCCAACAAATTCTGATATGGCTTTACCTGTAAGGAAAAAATACAACTTTTTTATTTTGTGTGTTAAAATGTAAATGCAAATCTTCCATCTTCACCTATATTTCAAGGGTCTCTTTTTTAATTTTTTTCTCAAGCGGTAATTTGTGACGGTAATAGCTTGAGAAAAATGAAATTTAAAGTAGATTAGGATCAGTACATTGAAATTCCGACCCGCCTGATCCAAATTTCTACATTTTTAAAATTGCAGGAGTCTCATAATGACTCCATTACCTTCACACCAACTAATGAAATTAACATTTCACACATATGTTGTAATTTAGCAACAGTAGAAAAAATTGTAAATTCCATAGAAGTAGGCAGATTTGATATGCATAATGCATATCCATTAGTTACTTATATTCATTTATGTAATTATTTGGATCTAGAAGAGGACTTTGTTAGAACACTAATAAATTAAGAAGAAATTACTGTATCGAATATAATATCTCTTATCCCTTTTGTTTATAGTCTTTTAACTTATAATTTTTCAAACATTTGTCTTGACATTGTAACAAAATTTAAAATTAAGCATGTATATTTTCCAGTTTCGTACTATAGATTTAAAAAGCAATTCAAGGGTTTATTAATAAATTATTATGAAATTAAAACGGTTATTTTACCCTATTCAAAAACAACAGATAAATTCTTTGGAATTCCTTTGTCAGAGTTGTTTCCCAATGAAGGTTATTTTAAAAAAGTTAAAGTTTATCCTTTCAGAAAAAAAGAAAATTAAATTTATTAACTTAATCTATACAGTTTTTTTTCATTTTTCCTTTTTAAGATTGGCTTTATACTTTACATTTAACAATGCATCTTAGCTCTTTCAGATCCAAATATTTCTTAATGATTCATATATAAACCTATATATATCGATATATAATTCAAATAGTATTATTAGGTTTATTCAGTTAAATGACAGCAAAAATCAACTTTATGGTTTGACGCCTGGTTGATAATTTTACTTGTTAGCAGAGTTTTACTGATTTTCATGGTTTGACGCCTGGTTAGTAATTCTTTGCAATGTTTTCAGCTGAATAAACATCATATATCATTAATCATTTATCAGTTATCATTTACACTTAAGATTTATAAGAATAGTTCATACCTCCTGTTTCATCTTTAAAAACACCTGGTCTCTTTTTATTGGTTTCATCATACAGTGGATGTGTTTTGTCATAGTTGGAAAAATCAAAACAATGTTTCATTTCACTCAAGTCTTTGTAAAAGTCATCACAGTATATTTCATACAAAACACTGTCAGTGTCTGTAAAACACAGTTTAATATTGTCTCCATACTTTGGTTTCATGTGGTTGTAATGAAAATTATACATCACATGTTTGGCTTTTTTCTAAAATTACTGCACCGACATAACTTGGTTTATTGAGAAATACATCCACTTTCTTGTTTTCCACAGCAACTAAATCTTCATTAATGATCTCAAATCTCTCAAAAGATGGTTTAGCAACATACTTCATAAGCAGTTTTTGTGTTTGTCCTAGCTTTATGTCTTTTCGATTTCGAATACACTTCATGTTTTTTCCATAGACAGCATTACACATCAATTTAAAAAAAAAATTTCTCAAATTTATTTTTTGGTAACTTTCTTTTATTTGAATTAAAATCAATGTAGGTCTTTAACCTTGCACTTTGATGGTATTCTAAGACTCTGTTAATTTTGGTTAATTTCAATGCAAGTTTTAAATATAATTGTAAGTTTTCATGATGTAAGATGCGTTTTCCATGACAGGTTAAAGTTTGTTAAGCAATTAAAATTTTACTAAAACTCTTATTAGTTTCTTGTACTAGTGTGGGAAGTTTCTTCCATTTTAACCGGGTATAAATACTGTACACGCATATAAAATTTCGCATCTGCTACAGATTTGATTAAAAAAAAAATTAAAAAAGGCAAACAACGACATATTTGTTTGCAGTCATAACATGAAATCGGACGGGCGACTGCAATAGGAAACTCGATTTGGTAGGCAGAAATCTCTATGTACAGAATAAATGGTTACTTTTTTGTAACTATTTATGATAATAGAGCAAACAAGACAAATGACAAAATAATACTTGGATTTGACGAACATGACAACCTACACAGAGTTAGATGTGCGATGGAAGAGTTAAAAGTCTCGTCGTTTGATGAGGTATGTAACTTATAAATATTCTTAGCGCAAAAATTTCTACGATTTAATTTTCAAATTATACACACAAAAAATAAAAAATTAATTAATTAATCTAATTTTACATAACGGTTGGCAATTTATATGAAATAAATTTAGTGTTTAACTAAAACCTGATACATGCTATTCATATTTTATATTTAATAGCATGAAAACCAAATGCTGCAAAATGCAGATCCAGTGTCAATCCCACAGCCAAATATACAGTTTACTATACCACACCCAAGTGCACAGCCAAATATACAGTTGAGTATACCACACCCAAGTGTACAGCCAATCACTCCTACACCGAAGCCTCAGTCTCGTTTTGCAACGTCTAGTTCATTGAATGTATCAACTGTCGCGGCGACCGCCTTGCCACCTTATCCAAAACGATTGCTTCTGGAACAATCTAGCGATAAGAAACGAGAGATTGACTCGCACACAACTATGAAAAAAGTGAGAGTAGAACCTGCTGCAGAAAACGTAGACTATTTTGATGATTTGTTAACATTTCCATCACAGCCGTCTTAATTCGTTAAACATTTATAAACATAATCATTTTCATCCTTTAATATCAATTATAATCTTTTACTAATAACTGTCTTCTTTTAAATCCGTAATATGGAATTCCGTTCTTCTATTTTAATTTTATACTGCTGTTAAAAAGCGTGTCTAGGTAAATTTTAATGTTTTTCAAGCTTTATTTCGAAAACAATGTCACTGATCTTCAATTTATGTATCCTTTTTATAACCGATCAATGTTTTATGACAAAAATCATGTATATTATATACAGACTCGTTGTTTCTTGCAGGTTAACCTTAATATCAAAAGACTATCAGTGTCTGTAAAACAAATGTTTAATATTATCTCCATACTTCGGTTTCATCTGGTTGTAATGAAAGTATACATCACATGTTTGACCTTTTCTAAAATCACTGCTCCAACATAACTTGGTTTATTAAGAAATACATCCACTTTCTTGTTTTCCACAGTAACTAAATCTACATTAATGATCTCAAATCTCTAAAAATATGTGTAGCAACATACTTCATAAGCAGTTTCTGTGTTTGTGCTAGCTTTATAGTTTTTTGTTTCGAAGACACTCCATGGTGTTTCCATAGACAGCATTACACATCAATTTAAAAACAAAATTCTCAAATTCATTTTTTTGATAACTTTCTTTTATTTGAATTAAAATCAATGTAGGTTTTTAACAATGGACTTTGATGGTATTCTAAAACTTTGTTAATTTTGGTTAATTTCAATCCAAGTTTCAAAATATAATTGTAAGTTTTCATGATGTAAGATATAGTTTGATTTGTTTTCTAATGTTGGAATAAGTTTTTTTGCTGTTTGGTATTTTTTTTATTTTTGTGGTGCTTTTCCCATATTTCCTGATTGTGTGGTGAAATATTATTTTGAGTCAAAGTTTCATGAGAAGGTGCTAGAGGATAACAGTTATGGCTATAATGCAGTTCAAGTGTATAAATTAAATCAACATCTAAGTAATAGTACACTACTATGTCGGCCTTTACTTTTACCCTGCAAATGCTGGGCAACCTGGTCAATACAACGCTTCACATAACTGACAGTAGGAAAACATTTTTGTCTTTTTGAAGGAGATTTTGGGGTTTTTGAAAAGTCGGATTCCTGGATTGCGGTTTGAAGGATGGAGGCACCCACACTCTGTACAAGTGCTCTTGCAACTAAACAACAACGATAGCTTAACATGTGTGGGTTGACAACACAATGTTAATGGTTATTTCATTTCGATGGCTGTAGATATATCATTAAATGCTTTCAATTTTCACATGACTTACTTTTTTAGTCCTTGACAAAAATATTTAAACTTCTTGTTTCCTTAAAAATATTATGAAAGTCGTGATCTTGATGTAACAAGTATTTAATTGAATTGCACTGTTCTTATTTATCTGTTGTTCTTGCATAAAAACATTTAGTTATGATAAATTGATATTAAATATATAACAAATACCTGCCAAAGTTTGATGTGCACATTTAAACAACTTTATGATATTCCTTTTCTCTAAGTGTTTAACGCCAGCTAGTTCCCGTGTGTCATTTAATTCTACTGTTTTAGAATTAACCGATATAAACGACCTTTTTTATATGAATTGATCTCTCGTAAAATATGAGTTTTGAAATTACATTAATTTTAAGAAATAATGAACTCATTGAAAATGGTCTCTCAAAAAAAGGTGGGGAACAACCTCTAAATCGTTGAAGCAGAAAGAACATGTAAACTAACACACTTCAATTATAAAGCCATGGATGATTTAACTTTATAACAAATGTAAAATAAAATATAAAATGATATATTTTCTGAGATTTCTTGAAATTTTTTATGATATTTTTGCGATAATTTGTAAACTTTTGACGAAAAATGCGAACGTTTTAAAGTCAAAATGAAATATAAATATAGGCGTGTCATCATATTGCGGTAATGCGATGATCTCTTATGAAAGTCGAGGCACATTCTTCACATCGTTCAAGCAGAAGAACAGGTAAACTATCACACTTCAATGAAAAAGCAACAGGTTATTTAACTTTTTAAAAAATATAAAAAATGTAATATTTATTTTAAATTTCTTAAAATTAATCTTATTTTGTACTTTTACGCAAAATTGTGAACGTCTCGCGAAAAATGCGACTGTTTTAAAGTAAAACTAAATATAAAAAAGGCGAGTCATCTCATTGCGGTAATGCGATGAACTGAAGATAGGGCGTGTTTTTGTTCCGCCTTAAAGCAATAATCTAACAAAGGAAATGACCGCGTTTAACCTCTAGCATTAACTCAATGTGTTCCTTTCGTTAAGATCGATTGCAATAATTTAGAATTCATTTCATAATTTTGTTGTTTTAGGTACATCCTTTTGAATATATTCTTACCGCTATCTTTACATGGGCGATGCTTGAATGTTTTTCGACTTTACCCTATAGATGAAGTATTTTTAAATTTGCAAAATATGAATATCAATCACATCGCAGACATGAAAATAAAATAAAGAAGATTTAAGTAGATAGTTTGTCTTAATAGTGCTATCTCGATTAAGAAAATGGTTTGTTCTTAGTACATTCTATGTTAACAATAAAAACATCTTAACAATTTAGCATCTTAGCTATTAACATTTGTTTTGCTCTCATCCCTCAAACCAGCAGTCGTCTCGGCGCTTTACACACCTTGAATTTTTCGACGTGATCTTGCATGTGTGGGCCTATAGCTTCGTAAGGTACGTCGGTACAAAATAAGGGTGACATTTCCTTACTTAAAGGGAGTCTGTGTGGAATGATTAAAATATGTTTCTTCCAAAACTTTGATATCGATTTCAACGGCACCGAAAAGTAGGTTATCTTTCATACCTTTCAAAATATGTTCCTCTTTTATCTTGCCACGGTATTTTTGGAAAAACCTGAAGTAATAAATAAGGTGATACCGACAATATTCCTTAAATTGACATTCCCACGACTGTGTTTCCTTTTTTTGTTAAATATAGGGTGGTCTTTTCGGTCTTATGGAATTTAGCCTTTCTTTTTTTCCCATCATGTCTTGTCTTTGATGTCACGGGTGAGTGCGCATTCGTGCCCGTGCCAGTAGCAACCGTAGAATTGGTAAACGATATTAGCTTCAACTTCCCAACCTGCTGCATATATGACTGTACACGGTTGGTTATGACGTCATCTTCTAGAAAGATCGAGAAGGTTCGGTTGACGTCACGAGGACTTTGTCTAAATATAGAACTATCTAGAAATGTCGGTCTATAATTAGACTCCATCACGTTAATGATAAATATAGAACCAACTAGAAATTTTGGTCTAAAAATAGAATGTATTATGTCATTTAGAACTTTCGAGAATGCTGGCTAAAATTATCGCATGACGTCAGGTTCTAGAAATTTCGGGAAATTTACATATTATCTAGAACGATCTTAATACATTATTCAAACGCATGAAAATTAACATTTATTGATGCATAACCGAATTTCCTAGAACATTTAACTTGCAGTATGTAAGGTCTGGAAAAAATGCATTGTCATTAAAGACATCAAGAAAGTGATAACGAGACGTGTCAGTAAAAGTTAACAAGGTTAGAATATTGTGAATAGTGGGTGTCAAAAGGTCACTCCTCTAAATGTTACAATCATGTATGTACTAAGGTTTTCCTAGATTGACATTTAGTAAATGTTGACAACTTTAACAAAAAATTAACATTTTTGAAACTAAATACAGAGTTTAATCAGAGAGTATATAACTCTAGTTTATATACGGTCTCGGGTTTAATATAAAACAAATGAAGAAATTTTACATTCCTGATAAAAATATGATTATGGTACTAACGTTGCCGGATTTACTAAAATAGTGGCAATGTTAGAGTAAAATTAACACACAAAATGTAATTAAATTATGCATTTTAATGATAAATTTTACATTTCTGATCCAACATTATACTTACTGATTGATTCTTTTCAATGTTTTAAATTAGCTCCATTTCACTAGGACACACAATAATACGTCCTCAAAATTTAAGCCGATATATAATAACACACAAAAAACTAGTTGCCAACAGATTTAGATAATGTCAATGAATTTAAAGAACACTTGCTATTCACAGAATCCGAAAATATTACTTTAATGTCAGTTATTGCTAATAATATCAGTCATAATAAGCTATTAGTACTATAAAAACATACCGAGTATGATCCATGAAATTTCAATACTATTTAAACTAACAATTTTACATTAAGTTGTCCAAAGTCAAATCCATCACAGTTGCTATTTCACTTTTTATATAGTTAACTCGAATGACAACCTGGTCATGGTCAAGTGGAGTCCCGTCTTTACACAACTTAAAAAATTCAAGCGGTCTATCAGTGTTTGTCTGAAAAAAAAGAATAATTTTGTTTAGACAAAGTTTCATTTTAATGAAAGAACTGAAAAAGATTTGATAAGTATTACATTGGAATGATAAAACTCTCACCCTCTCCCTTCATAAAATTCTGGATCCACATCCTGCGAGCTCTCGCTTCAGAGGTTAGAGCCACCGTGGGCATAATGATGCAGATGAACGCATCCAACTGTTCGGAGTAGCATTCAATCCAACGATCGTTCAGCCGTTTTTTGTTTACCACTCGAAGACCTAACCCTCAATAAAGATCGTTTTAGATACGACCATCAAGCTCTGAGAAATTGAAAGATCATTTGCAGATGTCTGAAAGAACTAATATTTCTATAAAAACGAATGTCTAGGTGAAGGTTATTTAATCGATATGGGTGTGCAAAACCTAAAAATGAAATGCTACGATTCAACATCATAAATTATACCTTGACGTTTCCAGCCTTGGTACTTCCGTGGAGATAACAATCGCCTGTTCCCAATCCAACGTATCCCCGGAACTAGAATTAGCCCTACAACAAAAAAGTCGCGACAAGTTACCTGTTGAACTAACTGACAAATGTATTTAAAATAATCGTCTGTTGAGAGATTAAAATGATGAAATAATACATATTTAGATAAGCGGTCCATGTATGCAAATGGTACAAAACAACAGCCATATTCCACTTTTTCTTATTTTTATATTAAAAAATTACATATTGTCGATATCATATACCGCTTTAGAAAAAGCGCGCACACACATTACCATTTGGGTAGCTCAATTGTAAGAGTGCCACCCCGAAAGTAGGAGGTTGTGGGTTCGATCTCCGACAGGATCTAACCCAAAATTTAAAAGTTGGTAGTGACTGTTCTTTCCCCCAAGCCTTCGACATTGCGAAATAAAAGTCGCGGCTGTAAAATGTCATCAACGCAATGCACAAGAAAAATTTCTGAACCTTTGCATATGACTCGCAACGGCTGATTATAAGTTTAATATTCTTGACTGTGACGTTAAACGCAATTACTACACGTAAACACAGAGAGAGAGAGAGAGATGGACGTTTGCTACTAAATAGTTTTGTTAAGAAAACAGATCTTACTGTTACAAATGAAACACTTTTATTGGCGTCATTTCAAGTTTTTTAGGTGTCGAAAACACCCCTTTTTTTAGGTGTGGAGGTTTTTCGTCTTGTAGATACGGCGATTGGTCCAGACCACGTGCTGCTTTAATTAGTTCATCATCCAAACTCGAGGGAGTTCTAAATTAATAACAGTATGAAACCACGAATGTTGTATTTAAGAAAATTTCAATCAATGAACTTTTAAAAGACGTAAAACGTTAATAAACTTACGCACTGAAATTATTTGACTCTGTCATGTCACGTCTTCGTTTGAGGTGTAGTAAAAATGGGAACATAAGAACCACTTTTATACAAGATTTAACAATGATTTCATTCTTTTGAGGTGTAACCCAGTAACACTTACGGTCTTGCAGTAAGGCGTTCCTCCAGTTTTTCTCTTTTTGCTGGAGGACTGAAATGGAAATTTTAACCTAGGCGGCGAGAGACATTATAAGTGTTTCTTTAACACACTTGATCACCGAGACCTTAAGAATAAAATTTGAATATTACATTGCATTACATTTCAACATAGTCACTTAATTAGAACAAAAATCGTAAATACTTACATTTCAAATTCTGAACGTCTTTCTGGCCTCGGCCCCATTGTTATCTTTTTCTTTTTTTTTTGGGGGGGGGGGGGGGGACTTGGATATTTTCTGAAAAAAAGAGAGTTTGTCATTAACTTTGCTCCATAACATTCACACTTATACAAATGACTAAATACTAGTTTTTTCTAAAGAATTATTTATACATTAGAAAAAACGTCTTTCAAATTAATTTAGGTGACGGAATTCTTGCCCCCCCCCCATTATGCACTATTTTATTTTACATCGATCATAATTAAGCTTAGTCCGAATTTCCTCTCACCCTACACACATCCAGCATGAACATGTGTTTCTGATAAATAAAGTTCTCTCTTGAAATGACTTGAGATCAAGGCGTGCCAATACCCGAGTTTATGTCAGGTATGCAACTGAAAGTAAAAGAGGTTCGAACTCCTGATTAGATGAAAGTTAATAATAAACGCATGTGCAGAGATTTGTAATTCCTTTTGAATTAATAAGGGAGCTTTTTTCCTAAACACTTGTCAATCTTTACAGACGGCAACCTACTTTTCTAACTGTCGAATGGTCATGAGACCAATCTGATTTTTAAAATGCCTAAAAACCATTGGTTGTTCTTGAACATATTCATACCGAATGTTTTAACAAACTTTTGTCTTCTGAAAGATATTACAAGTGCTTTAGACTTGTTGACAAAGTGTTTGGTGAACTTTCGTACTTTTGTCGTAGCAAATAATTAAAAAAGAAAACATGGAAAATCTTGCTAAGTAAATGCCTTTTATATCAAATTATCATATATCTATATGTTCAATATTAGAACAAAAATCTTCATTTTATTAATTTAACAACAATATATATTTCCAAATAAAGACAAAAAAAAAAAAAAAAAAAAAAAAAAAAAAAAAAAAAAAAAAAAATTAATGAATTTATAATAAAAAATATTTTAAAAGTGTATTATATCACATGATGAAAAGGCATCTTTAAGGATCCTTAAAGCCTCCTTAAAGCTGCCATAAATGTCCCTTTAAGGACCTTTAAGGGGGCTTTAAGGATCCTTAAATATGCCTTTAAGGAGTCTTTAAGGACTCCTTAAAGATCCTTAATGGAACTGAAATTTTAAGGATCTTTAAGGAAGCTTTAAGGATCTTTAAGGAA
>JARBDR010000441.1:0-130000 GCA_029721355.1 Tegillarca granosa | reverse complement strand
GGTAAGCACTTTAACATGTTATTTGACTTTATAGTGATCTATTACCTAGATAAGAAACTGCACATCAAAGTCAAAAGCCGCGCGTGAAATCACCTGGGATCGATAATCAAACAAGTATACAATTAACAAATACCGCTAATTACTTATGCTTACTGCCGATCTGATTAAAACACGGGTTGATAACCTGTACTGTGAAAACTGCACATTTTAATCTAATTCATTTATGAATTAAGAAACAAGTATTATTAGGAAACGACATACGGCTCCTCTACAAAAAATTAATGTAGAAACTAGAATTCAAACAGGCGTTATCTATGTCCCCTATGTTGTATAAAATATAAAAATTCAAAATGTACTAAAAACAAATCATACTTTTTAATTGAATTAATGTTATAGCCATCGTTACATTAATAAATAAAAAAATCAAGTTTTTCATGATGAGACATCTTTAAGGATCCTTAAAGCCTCCTTAAAGATCCTTAAAATTTCAGTTCCATTAAGGATCTTTAAGGAGTCCTTAAAGATCCTTAAATATGTCCTTAAAGAGTCCTTTAAGGTCCCTTAAAGATCCTTAAAGATTTGATGGCTTTAAGGAGGCTTTAAGGCCCCTTTAAGGATCTTTAAGGACATATTTAAGGATCTTTAAGGATCCTTAAAGATCCTTAAAGGAGGGGGTTGGTCTTGTGTATATTCCCTTAAATTTGGTTATGGGGTAAAAAATTTTTATGTTTACAGTGGAAAACATTACAGGAATTACTTGGAGAGAATTAAAATACAATATGAACAAAACTTAAATTATACATACCAGAATAAAATTTGAATTTAACAACCTTGCATTTCTTAATCGCGATACTTTCTAAAAATGTCTTAACATTAATAACATTCAGTAGAAGTCTTGATAAATTTGTCTTACGTTATTCTCTACGTCAGTCCTCATTCGTAAGTCTTTTTTAAACGTGAGTTTACATTCAAAAAAGGAGGCAGTTGAATTCAATGATGCAAGTTTCAAACCAGTTCTGAAATATCATATTCTCATATAATTAAAAAAGATAATATTTTTGTTACATGTGGCTTTTTCACTAAAAAATAGTAAACATGCAACTTATATCAAGATACACAAAGATCAGTATATTTGCATGCGAGTAAGTTACTAAAAATCCTAATTTGAAATAGGTTCAAAGTGTAAGTTATTTTTTTTAACTTTTCGAAATGGATAAATTCTCCTTTTTGTTATCAGACATTCAGTAGGAAACCGTTCACCCAATCCCTCTTCTATCCATTTACACATGCTGTGATTTGGATAAGGTGTTACTATTTCTATTTTGACCTCTAAATAATTCATTAATTGGCGTCGGAAATTTTGTTTAAATGCATAATAACTCTTTGAAAGGGGTGTGCAAATTTTGTACTTTTTACAAGATTTGTCATATCATCTATAAAATTGTATGACGCAAGGGCATGGAAAAAAGGAATAAGTGAACGAACATTATGATGTGTTATATCACATGGAGAAATAAGGGAATTAAAAAATTCCTTTTGCATTTCCAGATAGTCACACATTTAAACATATTTCTTGAATATAAAAATCTCATTGAGATTAAACTTCATTTGCTCTATGCAAGAAACAATTTTTTGACATTCTAATTTTGAAAATAACATTTGCACATCAATTTGATGTGAACCTCTATATCTCAGTATTTGTAAAACCTCACAGTGATCAATGAGAATAGGAGGGATCTCAATTATTTCATTGACACCAGTTTTAAATTCAATTATCCTCGAGCTCACCTTCCAAAGTATCGTTTTGTAAATTATCAGTTATTATAAAATGTCCACAAACCCTCCCTCTCGAGGACGTAGAGAAATGCATAGGAAGTTTCACTAGCTACACAAATTATCATTTTTGAAATAGCCATGACCAAATGTGTCAATTATATACAACAGGCATATCCAAAATAGCTCAACACCATAAACAATTAAATCATGCCTTATATATAGTATATATAGCACAATTCGAGGTGGAAGACTAGATCAGGAGCAAAACTGAATGCCCTTGATGACGTCAGATGCCCCTCGACCTACATAGGGGATTGGCATTAACCTTGACCTACATAGGGAGTTGACCTCGTCGTACCTATTGGTCCTTGACCTCCATTGTTTCCTATGACCGTGATTAAGTTTAAGATAACCTTTACCTAGTTGTGAAGATATATAAAAGGGAAGATTTTCTAACACAATTAATTACTAGTACTAACTGATCTACACGGTTTCTCAAGGTAAGTCGAAATATGACAATAATTGAATATATTAAAACTTGGAAACCACAATAAAGGCTAATAGCTCTAAGTCATAATAATGATATTCAGGCGGTATACTTTTTTAGAACTGTACATTCTTAAACATGTTTGAAATGGTAGTTACAGCTTGACCGACATCCTGTTTTCTAACTTCTTGATGTCAATGTCTTCTCAAGTCGAAATATGACAAAACAATATACCCCCGAAAGAAACAAGAATTCAGCATTCAGATTTAAAACAGAATCTCAAGTTTGGGGGTAAATTTTTTTGGTCTTTTTTTGTTTGTTTTTTTTTTCTTTTTATTTCTTTATTATAACATAAAACATACAAAAAATTACACATATATAAAATATATATAAATCCAATCCTTCCCATATAGAAACAAAAGAAACCTACCCTCACTATTTCCCCTACAAAGAAAGAAAAAAGCCACCCCCTTCCTCCCTCCTACCAATGAAAATACCCACACCCACCACTAACAAACTAAGAATGTCAGTCCTGCAGCAGGTCAATTTTACGGCTTATCAGACCACATTAATGACTCGTGACCTTACGGTTTTTCATGACACGCCAGGGGATCGCATTCTGTTCTGCAGGCCTCGTTTTCTTATTTAACAACCTCTTACCACTTTTTTCATTTTTAATTTTTTTTATTTTAATATTTTATTTAAAAGCTTGAGCTGTAGCTCCAGCACAATCTCTTGTTGTTTCTTTTCAGTCAACTCCTCCAATTCCTTTATTTTAGAGCTGAAATAATAAATAGAACAAAATAGCTGACTTGACAAAAAAAATCACAACCACATGCTTGAAAACTGAACGTTTAATGCTTTATATTTAAATGTAAAAATATAATAAACACCAATCTCTAGACTCAAAACAAGAAGCCGTTGTTATGATATTTATAATATTATTCAGTAGAAACCTAAGAAATTGTTGTCTCATATAATGAATAAATTTGTTTTAACAAAATTTTTAAATTAATTGAAAATAATAATTACGGTCTTGCAGTAAGGGGTTCCTCCAGCTTTTCTCTTTTTGCTGAAGGACTGATATAGAAATAAAATATGAGTAATGGCGTTTTACGTTCAAGTTAAATATACAGATAGTCAGTTCTGTGGAAGAAATCACTGATTCTGAATAAGCGAAACTTTCTCGGATATAGCCCAAATTTAAACCTAGGCGGCGAGAGACATTATAAGTGTTTGCTTTAACAAACTTGATCACCGAGACCTTTAGAATAAAATTTGAATATTACATTGCAGTACATTTCAACAAAGTCACTTAATTAGAACAAAAATCGTAAATACTTACATTTCAAATTCTAGCCGTCTTACAGGCCTCGGCCCCATTAATATCTTTTTCTTGGGTGGACTTGGATATTTTCTGAAAAAAAGAGAGTTTGTCATTAACTTTGCTACATAACATTCACACTTATACAAATGACTAAATACTAGATCTAAAGTGCGAAATGTACAGTAATTTAACGATACACAACACACAGTAGGTGATTAAAATATAGAACCAGACTACAAAAAATATTTTCTAACTCATTATTTATTTTCCAACTCTAACTCTCTAACACAAATAAGCATACACAAAGAATGTGTGAAATATAAAAAAAACACAGATCCAAAATACAAAATGTATATTTATTATGAATTTGCATAGACATAAAATATGTTATTAACGGGAATTACACATACAACAAATAATATGACCGAACGTACCTTTTTTGCCCCAGTAAACTTTTTAAAATGGGCCCCTGCGTGGGCCCACCCTGAGCTGCTGCTTACGGGCCCATTTGTCGTATTTCCATTTCTGAAAAGTACGAGAGTGATCTTCAAATAAATGAATACTAATTAGCAGTTTATAACAGTATGAGGTATTGAAAGACATAACCATCAGCTACACTTTGATAAACTTTTTAAACTCGTTAACTCTGTTGTCTTCTCTATTATTTCAATATACTCGTCTTCACTACTCTCCAAATTAATGTTAATTTCCCAAATAGGGGGGATTTCATGTTTAAAATCTTTTTCAGATAAATTAAACACAGTATGATAATTATCCAAATCGTCGCTGCACTCAAACCAACTCGTCACTATATTCCTTGGAGTTTACCATAATTTCCTGTAAAAAAAAATAATCACTATCTGTAATTGCATATGTGGATCCCTTACTCGGGGTCCAATTATAAGTTACATAATCACTTTTTAATATTTCTTCAGGGGTGCTGATACTCCTCCCTTTCCAAACAATGTTAAATAATATATCACAGTCTTTTTGTATAATCCATGAATGTGTTATCTGTCTCTATAAAATCACTTCATGTAAATAGACGTAATTGGTTATTAAATTATTAACACTGTCACACATTAAAAACCTTTTGGTAATTTTCAACTTGCAGCCTGAACAGGTTGTTGGTACCACCCTGACGACTCCATTTGTGGATGATGATTGATTCTATAAAAAATAAATTGTTTTAAAAGTTTTTATGACACATAGATAATTTTAAATCAGATCATTAGCTACTAATTAAGATGTTTACATTTACTAATATTAAAAAGCAGTTATGATTTTCATTTAAAATTAGGTTAAAGATACTAACTTACCAATTTGATATTATCAACAATGTAAGATAAAACTAAAATATCATACCTTGTAAAAAAAAGTAGAGATAAATTGTTGAAACAATGTTTCTGGATACAGCGGGGAAGAATTAGTATGTAGAGCGTTTATTAATTTAAATTTTTTCTTGTGTGTATATAATGATATATACACACACAAAATTTAAATCAATAAACGCAAAATTATTTTTTTTTTTCTTAAAATACTGAGAACGATGATGGACATTTTTTCTATTTAATAAACGTCCATTGTTAAAAAAGTTGGTCAACACCTGTATTTAAATTTTATTTTTTTAACCAATCTTAGGACCTTAACCCCTATATATATAATTTTCTTACCTTAAATTCTTGATGGTATTTCTCTTGGATGAATCTTTATGACCAGCGATGGGGTTTGTACGTCAGTCTGGTCACTTTGTCGCAGCCATAATTAAGTCTTGTTTGTCAATCCCAAACATTCGTAACTTTTGTTTTCTAAGTATTAACAGTGAGACCTAAAAATAGCATAAAATTCTGGACCATGGTCGTCCAGGTAATTCCAAATAATTAAATGGGCAAGCTCATGAACCATGGTAGCCGCCAAATTATAAAACGAAGTGTGTGCTTATTATTTATATCAATTTGGAAGTGATCTTACGTCAATCGAAAACTCTGTCAATAACATTTATCGTCATAAAAAAGTATTGTCATCGTTTGCACAAAACTCTTCTATTTGGAAAGGAGTATAAAAAATGGCCGAAAATGTTTTGAAAAAACAAGTAACTTTCTAAAAGTGTTATTGCTGTCGCACTGTCTGGATGATTTTGCGTGTCCATATAGTCAAAAAAGACATGTTCATTCTCTAGGTCAAAAGTCAAATTCGAAATTTTCATCGAATTTTAACAAGTCTTTACGATTGACCTTTATGTCCCGAAAGTAAACATCTGCCTCACCTCTTCGTGTCCAAAAATCTAACATTTACAGCACGGTAGTCATTAGCTAAAAAAAAAAACAAGATTTATAGACGTGCGGGATTAACTGCGGGATCGCCGAAGTTTCCTGCGAAACCAACAGAAATAAATAGGGGAGAGAAATCAATTTAAAAATAAAAATAAATAACATCAAAAACTTTCCACTTCGGCTTCCTTTTTCATAATTCTCGCAAGTGTGAAGCCATCGAAATACTGAAATTAATTTTTTTCATTCAAAATTAAAAAGTCCGATTTTTACGTTAATAAACTATTGAAAATAAACACGTAATGAACACAACGCAATCCCTATAAGAAATTTTCTAGGAATTGGAAAAAAACTTACCTCTACCATCATTCCAGAATCCATCTTTGTAATTTTTTTTTTTTTTTTTTTTTTTTTTTTGATGTTCCATTCTTAATATCAATATAATCTATTTCCGCCTTTTAATTAATCACAACAAGGCATTTAAATGAATGAATAATTTTTTAAATTATGCAACATGTCAATTTGAAATTTCCTGAATTTTTTATTGTTTTTTTTATTTTCGTCATTACATCGTACCTATTGAACCAATAAGTACAATTATTTTTTGGCCCTGTTTTTCTGTTGACGCGTTAGTCTATATAGAACTGGTGACAGTGTGCTTGTACTCATCTGAATTCTAATATATGGTCTTCGACAGGAAGGACAGCTAGAAAAGTAAGGCCAAGAGTCAAAACATACATAATTCTTACAGTCGCACTTGTTTTTGTAAAACAGATCCCTGTTTAATAAACACACCACATTCCTCTACCCAGAGTTCCATGCAATTTTCCCTATTGCGTTCTGCAATATTGATATAGAAAGCTTTGTTACAACAATGTATTGAACTATATGAAGTACACGTCAGTGATTTCAGATGTTAAAAAAACATTCTCTTCTGTTTAGCCTCACAAAGACATGTATAAATATATTAAAAAAAACAAATATCATGACTATACTGAAAAAAGAATATATTCCGCATGCCGATTAGATCCATATATAGAAGCACCATGTCCCATTTTATTAAACAATATGATCTGTACGTAAACGTGAGTGTTAGTTGATCAAACTTGAGCAAGTAGTATACGCAGTGTTTTCTTTCAGATTTTCTTCGTCTGATACGAGGGAACTTAAAAAAGTTTTGAGACTAACAGAGGAAAAATAAGAAAAATCATTATTTTGCTTGTAATTTTTATTTTAATCTTTCAAAGTACTCTCCTTTATCATGTACACTTTTCCAACCGAGAAATCCACGATTTGAAAGCAGCAGAGTAGTCGGACTTGGGTATCCTCTTTAGACACTGATGCACAGCACTACCAAGCTGACTTTTAAAGTTATACCGACGGCCTGCGAGCATCTTTTTCAACGTAGGAAATAGGAAAAAGTCACATGGGCTTAGATCTGGTGAATGTGGTGGAAGTGGAAGTTGTATTACTCTTTCATCGTGAAGAAACTGCTGCACTACATTACTCTTGTGGGAGGATGCATTATCATGGATGATGTGTATGCCTCTTTAACCAGTTCTAGGGCGGAAATTATTATAGTGTTTTTAACAGACTTTAACACCTGGTCCCTATAAAATATCCCAGTAAAAGATTTTCCTGGCGGAGAAAGAATCTGAACAACCAGGCCATTCGAATTGAAGAAGACTGTGTACAGAACCTTTTTTGAACTTTGAAGTCATTTTTGCTATTACAGGTCTATATCGTCCTTTTTCAACCACTGCTTATTATTTATCCATCTCAAAATAATGTATCCAAGTTTCATCTCCTGTTAGTTACTCACTTAATCGCCTAACACGAGTATTTTTGTATTTTTTCAATATTTGTTTGCAACTTTTGACTCGTTGTGCTTTTTGTTCTTTTGTTAAAAGATGGGGTACCCAACGTGCGCATACTTTTTTCAATTTCAGGTACTTTGTTAAAATTTGATATGTACTCCCCGTTGAAATATCGAGACACGAAGCTATATCAGAAACTGTATACCTAGCGTCTTCGTTCACCATGGCTTCAACAGAAGCAATGTTTCTTTCAGACGATGACGATTTTGGACGTCCTGAACGGGGGTTGTCTTTAACAGTTCCTTTCCTTTCTGTAAACACTTTGACCAATCTATAAACAGTTGCTTTAGACACAGACAATTCTCCATAAATTATTTAAAGTTCACTCAATATCTGTTTATTTGGAATTGACAAAGCACAACGGTTTTTAAAAATTAATTCCAAGTACTTACTGATCTACACTGTTGTTCAAGGTAAGTCGAAATATGACAATAATTGAATATATTAAAACATGTACTTTCAGTTTGAAAGACACACTGTTCTCTAACTTCTAACATCTGGATTTCAATGTATTCTCAAGTCGAAATATGACAAAACAATTTACCCCCGAACGAAACAAGAGTTCAGCATTCAGATTTAAAACTGAATCTCAAGTTTGGGGTAAATATTTTTTGTCTTATTTTATTTTATTTTATTTATTTATTTTATTATTTTATTTAGAAGCTGGAGCCGTAGCTCCAGCACAATCTCTCGCTCCCTCTTGTCGACCTTCTCCTCCAATTCCTTTATTTTTGAGCTGAAATAATAAATAGAACAAAATAGATTACTTGAAAAAAAAATCCCAACTACATGCTTGAAAACTCAACATTTAATGGTATATATATAAATGTAAAAATATAATAAACACCAATTACTAGACTCAAAACAAGTAGCCGTTGTTATGATATTAATAATAGTATTCAGTAGAAACTTAACAAAATGTTGTCTCATACAATGAACAAATTTGTTTTAACGAATTTTTTCAAATAATTGAAAATAATACTTACGGTCTTGCAGTAAGGCGTTACTCCAGTTTTTCTCTTTTTGCTGGAGGACTGAAATAGAAATAAAATATGAGTAATGGTGTTTTACGTTCATGTTAAATATCGAGATAGTCAGCCCTGTGGAAGAAATCATCTGGTTTTAAATAAGCGAAACTTACTCGGATATAGCCCTAATTTTAACTTCGGCGGCGAGAGACATTATAAGTGTTTGCTTTAACACACTTGATCACCGAGACCTTAAGAATAAAATTTGAATATTACATTGCAGTACATTTCAACAAAGTCACTTAATTAGAACAAAAATCTTAAATACTTGCATTTCAAATACTGGCCGTCTTTCAGGCCTCGTTCCCATTTGCTGCCTTGATGTCCGTAGACATTTTTTGGAAGGGTGCCAAAGAGAACCCTTTAGAAAGTCCGTGACGTCACCAGAAGATGTGTGTTTCTAAAGATAGAACCCTCTAGAAATTTCGGTCTAAAATTAGAACTCTACTATAAAATCGGTCTAAAAATAAAACTTAAAAAAATCTAAATTTAAATCAAAATATAATCTAGAAATTACGAAAAAAAAAATTAATTCAAAAGATTCTCTAAACAAAAGAATTTTCTCCAATTTAAAATCATTATAATACAAAAGAGAATATTCTATGTCATGATGATTCGAGAAATATCTCGTTTAAAGTAATTTAAAACCGAAACTTCTAGAATAATTATAAAATAGTATAAAAAGCGGTTTGCTGATTCAGGATTAATTTAAGTCACCACGGACCGTGAAGACATCTGTGTCAAGTTGTCATCTGTATCAAGTAACAAGGTTAGATTAATAATAGATATAGTAATCTAACACGATTTTAAATAATAATCTATTATTAACATCTAAACCTTTTATAAAACCAGATAGAATTTTATTCTACGTGTTGACAGGTTCGTCATCATCCCTTCCTTAAAAAAAAATAATTAAATGGTAAAAATCGAGATTCTGAATCCCTGTTAAGATCATTTCGCTTAAAAAATGTTAAGAATTCCATCAAGATTATTTCACTAGAATAAATGTTGTGGAATGGGGTTTTACGGTCCATCAATATTATTTCACTTATTAAAATGCCCAGTGGAATGATATTTTACTTTTAAAAAATGTTCAGAAATCCATCAAGATTATTTCACTTATAAAACATGTCCAAAATAAATTTTATTGAAATGGTATTTTACGGTCCATCAATATTATTTCATTAATGGAAATATCAAGAATAAATTTTATCGGAATGATTTCAATATACAAATTTTTGAAGATTTTTATTAAAATATTGAACACAAAGATTACCGACAGATTTCATCAAATTCAAATTTTGAAAACACAAGATGTACAAGGTTCTATTTTTTTCCGTTCGATGGTAGTGAACTCGGGTCATTATGAAAAGTCCGTTTTCACCGCTAGTCTATCATCTTACCATATATATATATATATATATATATATATATATATATATATATATATATATATATATATACATCTTTTACATCCACATGTCCATATTTTACAGTTAATGAAATTCGAGTTGTATTTTACAAACATTTTTTTCCCTCCAATTCAATTTCATGTGTCCAAAAAGTTAATGAAAGTTTTAGTTGCATAGTGGTATATTCCAATGGGTTTTTTCTTCTAATTTATTCATTTTTTTTCCCGAAAAAACTGTACACAGCTCTTCTTCTATTTCTTTTATCTGATTTTCGATGGCAGTCAACTCTAGCGCCAGTCGAGTAACCGTTATATGAAGACCCGTCTTTACCGCCAGCAAATAATTGAGGCGGTCCACCATTGTTTGTCTACAACAAAAAAAGTGAGATCATTATTATTTCAGAACAGAATATATCACATATTATAACAACACTAGACAGATTCCTCCTCAGTAGTGCTTGGACCAAAATGTTGAAAGTCAAATATTTCAAGATGTAAAAATAAACCAAAATGTCAAAGTATATTTCTGACAATGCATAAAAAATGTATGTTTTTATGAGAGTCTTACTAGGGTCACAAACTCCTATACGATACTTATCGAGCAAAGCGACTCGTTTACTCAAAATGTGTACACTACTGTGATAACAGATGGGAGAGAGAGAGAGAGAGAGAGACCCGTATATACTTTTAAATACTACAAGATTTTTAATTATATAATACCTTGTATCTTCCGGTGTTTCCATTGTATTAATGCTAGATATAACTACCTGCCTGATCCCAGTCCAAAGTGTCTCCGTCATTACTATCGGTCCTACAACAAATTAAATGAAATATATTTTTTTTATTTAGAGTCGAATGAAATACGGTAAATAACCACTTTTATTGAGTTTTTAAAAACTGACTATACAGTTATTTCAGCGATAACAGATGAGAGAGAGATAGAGATGAATGTTAATTTGAAAACTTGGTTAAGATTAGATCAATCACTGTGAAATCAAAGGGAATAAAACGGTCAAAGGATGAAAATGAGACTGAAATAAATATTGATGTTTGAAATTACAATTAGCACAACCAAATTGTAACAAGTCTAAACTAAGAATTAATGAATTCTTGGTTTTCACATGAAGAACTAACCATGACAAATCCAACACTTTCAACGGGGACATTTCAATGGTTTTAGGCATATGCGCATTAGATGATGATTGGGTCATTTCACTCTTTTTAGGCGTAGACGTATTAGTTGATATGTCCATATTACATGCTGCCTTCATCAAGACGTCATCCTCCGTGCTCGATATGGAAATTCTGAAATAATAAAAACACAAACATTAATACTTATAGTGGTCTAACCGTAGACGTAGGTTCACTTTGCTAAGTTGTAATTGATACAAATTTATATAATGTCCGAAAAAAGTGCGAGAACATTTTCATACAAATTGTTTTCACATTTAATTTTTTTTCAATGTTTTTACAAACGAAGAGTATATAGACCTTACACCTCTTAAAACGTTGAAAAAAACATATATCAATCAGTGTGTGTCTTATGGAATTTCAACTGTCTTCTGAAAATTGTATGTTATACTTACATGCTGGTGTCCTTATTGGCCATGGCTGTTGCTTGTCGTAGACGTAGCGAAAAAGGGTTGGGTGTGGACAAGATCGCCCTTTTATACAACCATGTAATCTTGAATAGTTTAAATTGAATCAAAACTTGTTAAACAGCTTATTAACAAAGTCGTAAATTATTTCCCCTGTAGAATTTGGAAAGAAATGTTGAGCTGTAACAGATTTATTATATACAAAGGAAAGACGCAAAGTCATCATTTCACGCAATAATATAAAGTTGATAAACTGGTTTCAGTTGGTGTAAGATTTAGAGATTTAGTTTTTTTGACCGACTTCATAAAAATTTGGCAGTTTTTCAATTATGTTGGTAAAAAAAATGTATATACATTAATGATTCACATGATTTCTGAGACAAAGGGGCACGCACCTGGCGTGCACAATTGCATACAAGACAAAGGGGATGAAACAAAAGGGAGGTATCACCTGGCGTGCACGCACGTGTGTGGAAGACCAAAGGAGTGGTGAATGCATCTGGTAGATGACCGATCTAATTAACTAACACAATGTAAAGGTATTTCTGAAAGCATCTGGTAGATGGTCGAACTAATGATCTAATACAATGCAAGAGTATTTCTGAAAAGGGAAGGTATTGAATTAAGTTAATGAAATACCATCATGCAGATGTCATAATGACCATGTGTTGGTAAATGGAAACAATAAGCTCTTTTGAATATGAGTTGAGATCAAGGTGTCCCGATACATAAGTTAACATCTGGAAAGCAACTGTATGTAAATGAGGTTCGAACCCCTGATTAGATGAAAGTTAATAATTGATTGCATTTGTAGAGGGTGTTAATGAATAATATCTATTGAAACTTAAGCTTGTCAACCTTTAAAGAAGACAACCTATTTCTCTAAACTGTCAAATGGTTATGAGACCGATCTGGTCCTAAAAATGGTTAAAAACCATTGGTTGTTCGAGAACATATAAAACCAAACGCTATAAGAAATTTTTGTCTTCTGAAAGATACCACAAGGTTTCATACTTGTTACAAGTTTTGGTCAACTTGTCACTTTCGTACTTTCGTTGGAACAACAAGAAGGAAAAGAAAACATGGACAATCTTGGTAAGTAAATGTTTTTGAAATAAATTAATCATATTACTATAGTTTCAAGTATTACAATTAAAAATCATCATTTTATTAATTTAACATTAATATATAATATCAAATCAAGAAAAAAGATTAATGAATTGATGATAACACAGTGAAATGATAAGTAATATTTTTAAAATGTATATTATAAAACATTTAAATTATAAGGTAATAAGATAATAAATATATGATTCAAAACAGTTACATACCATTAATGATTGAATTTGTTTTTTGAGGAAAATATGGTATACCTTGATTAGCTTCGTGTAATGACCAAATAATATTAAAGTCCTCCTTGCATTTGAGGCAAAAATGGAAAGTTTCAAATATAAGTTCCAAATCTGTATAACCATCGTCTATCATTTGAACTATATGCGATGTTACATGAAAAGGAGTTGTATAAAGACGCATATAAATACATTCACTGATGAATTGAAATACAGATGTATAATGAAATAAATGCAAATCAAAATTTTTCTTATATATGATAATTTTCGCGACATGTATAAAAAAGTAAATCTGATACTTATATAACAATTGTTTTAAAAATACTTTTGATAAATCTTTTAAACTTTTTAATTCACGTGGGTTTTCTATAATTTGACTACCGTCATCCACACTTGTATCTAAATTTATATGGACTGTTCGTATAGATGGTAGTTCATGTCTATAATCTTCTTCTGTTAATAGAAACACTTGTGATGCTTCTTCCTCCTCCGAAAAATCTTCATCATCAGTATTAAAATCGAATTCGTCATAATTATAAAAATAATCCAAAGCATCTGTAAAAAAGGACATAATGGATGTAACGGAAAAAAAATACTCACTATCACTGTCATCTAGATAATGAGGTCTCTGAACATAATTTTTTTTTCACATCCTGTGGTAATGTAATCTCATCACTTCTTTTCCACGCTATACATTGGGTTATTTCAATAGTTATTGGTATGTACCATTTTTTATAATATATAGAATATTTAATAATGTCATGTAGATCATGCCGATCATTTATTGGTAAATTCAGTGTGTCACACTTTAAACACATTTCTGTAGAAATGTGTTACAATTACCACAGGTAGCCAAAGCCTTGATGCATGTTCTTCTTCCTGCGAATATTTTAAATGAGAGAAATATGAGAAATAATATTTAGAGGATATTGTTTTTTCCTGCGAATATAAGTGAAAAACATGCAATATTTAGAAAATGATTGTTAAGAAATAATAATAGATTTATATACTCTCTCCATAAAAATAAAACAAGAAGTTAAAATCTCTTTTTAAGAAATAATAATAGATTTATATACCCTCTCCATAAAAATAAAACAAGAAGTTAAAATCTCTTACCTTTAACGGCTGCGAATACGTTGGATGCCATAGTTTTAGAATAAAAAAATTGTTTAAAACAAGTTAAAAGAAGTCGCTGAGAAAATACTCAATTTAGGATGCAACTAAAAAGTGCATTCTTTGAACATAATTTTTTTTCACATCCTGTGGTAATGTAATCTCATCACTTCTTTTCCACGCTATACATTGGGTTATTTCAATAGGTATTGGTATGTACCATTTTTTATAATATATAGAATATTTAATAATGTCATGTAGATCATGCCGATCATTTATTGGTAAATTCAGTGTGTCACACTTTAAACACATTTCTGTAGAAATGTCTTTGTTACAATTACCACAGGTAGCCAAAGCCTTGATGCATGTTCTTCTTCCTGCGAATATTTGAAATAAGAGAAATATGAGAAATAATATTTAGAGGATATTGTTTTGTCCTGCGAATATAAGTGAAAAACTTGCAATATTTAGAAAATGATTGTTAAGAAATAATAATAGATTTATATACTCTCTCCATGAAAATAAAACAAGAAGTTAAAATCTCTTACCTTTAACGGCTGCAAATACGTTGGATGCCATAGTTTTAGAATAAAAAAATTGTTTAAAACAAGTTAAAAGAAGTCGCTGAGAAAATACTCAATTAAGGATGCAACTAAAAAGTGCGGGAAAGAATGTCGATGGTTTGCATGTATATATACATATGGAAAATTTAAATATCAATAAACGCAAAAATTGTGAAAAAAAGAAAAACATACTAAAATGATATATGATTGACATATTTATATATAATAGACGATAAAAGTTTGGTCCACACCTGTATTAAAATTTAATTTTTGAAACTCGTCTTCACACCTTTACTCTCACGATCTTACATAAATGTATTATTATTATTTATCGGTGAAGGGTATTTCTTACATATCATTGTAAGATACAGTGGTAAAAGATAACACCCATTCATACTGATTCGTCTTTAACCCTCTGATATTATCTATAGTTAACACCCATCATACTCCTCTGATATTATATTTTGTATGTTAACACACCCTCCCTGATCGTGTATATATAGTTATGTTTGAATTCTCTACAACTAAATTGCTACCATGGAAAGACAACGACCAGCAATAATCGTAGCATCCCCTGAACCCCCAAGCTTTATGCTTTTTGCAATAAATTTACATAAATGTCAGCAATGTAATAAAACATTGCCTGACATGATACAAAAATTTGTCCCTCAACCAGCAATTGTGTGTCTTCGATATGTTCCTATTCGGGAAGCAATGATTTGTTATTGCTATCCTACTATAGGGACTATGCACGGTTTTTGCTGAAATAAAGTCTTCACCAAAATAGCCAAAAATCAGGACCATTTTTATGGTCCACCTAAATAATTCAAAATAAGTAACCCACGCCCAATATATAGGTATAAGAGATAAAGCGCGTTCGCACGCGCGCGCGCACGTGTGTGTGTGTGTGTGTGACTCACCAATTAACATGTAGACTCTTTATAATTACTGTTGATTACACTCATTTCGTTAACGTCCTGGTATACAAGTCTATTTCTTGAAAATTTCTTCACTATAATTACACAAATTAAACACAGAATTCCCACAAATAAAGTTGATATTGTCCCTATCAAGGTAAGAAATACTGTAATAAAATAAAATTATTATGAGTAAGATTCATATACATTATCGTAATCTTCATTGTTTTCTTCATCGAATTCAATTGAATCGTCATAATTTTGTGTTTGTACTATTTCGGAATGTAATAATCTCATAGGTATTAAGTAACCATCTCTACCCTGGCACAAACAGTCGGGTTGTTTTTTGATTCTTCTATATTTATATTTCAAACAAAAGTGTAATATTAAAATATGAATAAGTAAAAACATATTGAAACATAATGAAATTATCAAAGTATTACTTTTAGACTCACAAGTGTTTGAAGACTCAGTAGCCGTGTCCGTTCCATTCACCAAATTCTAATCCGTGGTTAATGTTTGATTGTCCGATGTAGTAGCTAAAACTGTAGTTTCAGTCTGTATTTTATTCATTGTTTTAACCTCCGTAGGTAAAAATGTAGTGTTAGTGTTTTTTTCTTTTTTATTGACCTCTGTAGTGTCGCTTACTGTTTGAATACCCAAAGTAAAAAAAATTGTTTTAGTACTAGTTGTTGTTGTTGTTGTTGTATATTCCTTGCTTTGTCCTTTTCTATTCGTTATAATTTTTGTAGTGAACGTAGAATTTGTTGTTGTTATAAAACATCGTTCCTTATTAACTACAATATTTGGGAATTGTACCCAATCCCAACATTTCATTTCTTTTCCATTAACATATTTTAAATTGGGAAACTCTGTTTGAGTGAGATGTACATATGAAAGTGGCATTTTCGTATACAAAGTTTCTACATTTTTATAGATATTTCCATTTCCCTGCAAGCATCTATCAAAAACGTTATTACATACAAGAAATGAAACTGTCATAATAACATCACTTCACGCAATATTAATATTAGTACAGTTTAAATTGCCCATTATTACTGGAATCAACATGAAAAAAATTCGTATACATCTTTTTAGTCTGCAAATATTCAATTCAAACTTATTAGTTTAACTATTTTGAAATTTTTTGTGTAACTGATTTTACCTTAATATATGTAATATTATTCAAAGTGTGGTTTTAAGTATATATTTTGTGATATATCTCTTTAATCAATTACAGATATCGAATCTAAAGTGATGGATAAGTAGATAACATTTGGGCTAGCTGCCTCCTCCCAACACCTCCCAAGGGGTCAAGTGAGGTCAATAGGCAATGACCCTTATCATTGAAATGACCTTTTCTCCCCCATGCCAGGGGTCAGGTGAGGTCAAGATGTCACCTCCCTTGCATGTTTTATTGTTCATTGGTCATCTAATAAAGAAATCATCTTTTTTTTAATCAATGTGTTATAAAAACCCAAAACTATCTCAGAAATGTGTTATGAACAATCGGCACATGTAAAACATTGTTTTACAAAAGACTAAAGGCTACACTCGCCACGCGAACTATGTAACGTCGATTATTTTGGTTACAGAGACTTCATACTTATCAACAATAATATGATGGCGGCAATAAAACTTTTTGAGGGTCTTTATAAGCTCGCTAAGATAGATGGCATTCACATAATTTCAAACTTTATGTTTTTAAGATAAGATAGATACTATTGTCTCTATATCTCTAAAATAAACCTCATTTGACAAAAGTTCGTCTATCAAACGTTGCCAAGTATACCAAATTGCATGACCTACTGTGATGAAATGTTCACAACGGTTAAAAGAGTCCTTCAAATAATGTATCAGACAAATACAAGATTGATCGTAAATAAATTTAAGGACAACAAAACGCCTAACCATATACTTGACTTGTTTCAAGACCTTTTATCCGCAACATCCTGAGAAGTAGATTTTTATGTCAGTATGAAAAGGATTTAAATTTTTTAATAAATCTTTCCTGTCTCATCATTTGTATAGGGTAGGAATCTGCGATTGTTCATCCAATTTCATAAAATCTCGAACATAGTTATAATCTATACAAACATTTATTACTTCATTAGAAAAATGTTCCTATTTTGTACGTACAGGTAATTCAGATGCATGAGCTAACTCATTATAGAAAATAAAAACGATTTCCAAAATACCTTATAAAAATTAATAGTTGTAAACTAAAACTTACATACTAATACCTGTCCGAATATAATTTCAGAAGCAATTTGCAATCTTTAAATCACGGCTAATCACGTGGAATTTCAACAAGGATGGCAGGTCAGGTGTTCCGGAAAGGTAAGCACCTGCTGTTTATCTAGCTACACTCGCCACGAGTGTAATTAAAATTTGTGAAAGGAACATGGAAATATGTGACGTCAAATACATCCAGGGAAATCCTGGGCACAGGTACATCAAGCTTATCAACAATACTGTGATGACAGCCATAAAAATTGAGGGTCTTGATAAACTTAGGTTTGCAATAGAAAAGGAACGTTGACAATAGAAAGATTGAAATCATACGTTTGACATAATGTTTAAAATGTAGCTTTTCGTGGGTGTCATAGTTGAGGTATAAACCTAAATATGAAGTAGAACGTGAAGAATCAGTTGTATCTTTTATTTCAAGCTCGCTAAGATAGATGACATTCACATACTAGTCTCCAAATTTAGGATTTAAAAAGAAAAAATGTCATCTATATATCTGTATGTGAATGCTTTAGCAACAGTCTTTTCTTAAGACTTATCAAATCTGCTTCATACGATTTAAGAAACAAATCAGGAAACAATGGTACATAATTTTGTACCCATTGGTATACCGATTGTTTGCTGGAAATGTATATTACCAAACACAACAAATAGGTTATCTATCGAAATTTTCAACATTTTATTGATGTTATCTTCAGATTATTTTTGTTTTAATCTGTATGATGCTTGACAAAACAACCAGAGTCCCTGTTTAGCACTAGATATTTGTATCTTGGCTAACTGTTATTGTAAAAGAATTACAAATGAATAATTTGTTTAAGACGGATAGCAGTGTAAAATGTAGAATCCAGATTTGGTGGATGCCAGATGTAGAATATACTTTTTCTGGATAAGACTAAAGACCATCTTTGACGACTGTCAAAAGTTTTGTTAAGAGTTACTGATAGTGATTTTACAGTACATTTAGATGAAGCTTTCCTTGAATGAATTTTGTATGGAGTTTAAGAATCCAAAACAAGTAAGGAAGGCAAAGTTCTTCCTCTTAAAGATTGATACAGAAACTTGTAACTTTGGTTCATGTAAAACATTTCTTAAAAACATCAAACATTGAAATTTACAAAGAAACTACCAAAAGCAGCTAAATAGTAGTAAAAGCACAAAGATAATAAACTTGATCTTTGACCATAACCCTATTTTGAATGCAAATTCCAGAAAATGTCAAAACTGAACACCCCATGTCATTATCTGTTGAAATTGACGATTAATTTTTTTTTCAAATATAGGTATTTGTGAACTAGTTTCTATATTTACTACATTCAAATGTACAAACTTCAAAGTGCTGGCTAAGAACCCTTCTTGTGAATTTTTTTCACTATTGGTCTGGAAGCTTCAAAGGAGATGTTGAATGTGTGTTACAAACTCACACATGCACTAATACACACGGACATACTGTACAATGCCATATACTCATGTGACCTTTCTGTCTGGTGCACTAAAAGGACTGTGTCAAGTTATGTTTGATTCTATAAGAAAAAACCCAGAAAGTTGTGGTAAAAGTAAAAAAAAAAAGAAATCAAAACATTTCTTTTCTTTTGATTGTTTTATTCCATTTCTTTTCGGCAACAAAAAATATTTTAAAAGTTATTCAGAAAAGACCAGCATATACATTTTGTTAAATGGTTGAACTATAATAATACACTCTATGAACAGATACAAAAATTTACACATCTATTTGGAAAGCCAATAATGTATACAATATGGAACACCATCTATCATAATGTAATATTTAATATATAATGTCTCATGCACAAATGCTGCATTATACCTTGAACTCAGTGAGCTTTGATCGTGTGAGCTAAATATCAAAATTTTGAGAAGCAACCAATTAGATGCATTAACACACAAACACACAAAGAACATTGTAAAGTTTCGCAACACATTTTACAAATGCCGTGTTTCTATGATACTGTAGTAAGCATTTTAATCCTTATATCAGAATAGCGCAGGCTAAGCTACAATCTCATAAAATGTTAACGAATCACCTGTGAAGAGTGATACGATATATCCAATCTGGCATGGAAAAATGTTTGAGAAAAAAGGTAATATATTCAGATAGAAATACATGACAGGCATATAAATTTGGAAGATGGTATATGCAAGCTTTCTTAATTTGTTTTAATTTTCTTGTGGATGATTGTGGCCCGACATAATCACAACAGAAACCATGGAATATTACCCAAGGACCTGTCCAAAGTCTGGGGTTTATAATTAGTTGTCCGAATATGTTTGTCTTTTCTTGTCTTTTCTTGTCTCATCTTCCTTGCCATTTCGATTACAAGCTTGCATTTGGTCTTGTGCTTTGTGCTATTGTATTTATTTTATTCGACTACTTAAAGACGGTCCCGGTGCGCCATAAAAAAAATGGGATGTTGCAGAAATCAACTGGCATAAAAAATTCGGTATAATAGCCTCATATAAATTTTAAAGTTTCAAATTTATATACCGATCACACACATGGATGCTTTAAGTGTTTATGCCTTTTGGTTTATGACATGAAGATGATAAAAGTTTTAACTCTAGCTTATATTAGTATGATCAACCAGCTTCACAAAAGCTTCATGACCTGATACTAAATCAGGAAGTGTCAAGACTACTAGACATTTCAATTTATGACAATAAAATGTTTGAAGGTTTTACTTGTTCGGGTCACTGTGACCTTCAGTGTGGGTAAGCAAACTCAGTTGAACTTTATTCAACTATGATGAATATGAATGTTGAAGCTTCTAGGCATTTCAATAAAATCTTGAAAAGTTTTATTACCTCCAGTGAGATCATGATCTTAAATTTATGTCAAGAAAAGCAATTTTCATAAACTTGGTAGAGCTTCATGATGTTAAATGAGGTTTCAATTCCCTAGGTATGTCGGTTCATGACAAAACTTTTAAAGGTTTGACTACATTTGTATAAGGTCACTGTGACCTAAATAAATGTCAAGGGCAACCAGCTTCATAAACTTGATTGGGGTCAGGTCTAGCAGCCATTGCAGCCAAATTGTTCTTTAAAGTGTTTATCTGTAATAAGAAATTAAAATTTAGAGTTTACTTGCACTAGTATCATTTATTATAACTTACTATTAGCAGAAAATGATTTTTTGATTTGACTTAAAAATACACAAGTTATATTTCTATGATGTGAAAATACAGTAAATAATTCTGGCATATCTTTGTTATCTATTTCACAAAGTAAATCATCTTAAACAAGAATCATATGTTGACCACTTTCTGACCATTTCAAGATTTGCTCTTTTGATGGCATTCCTTCAACAAATATTATGTTCGGTATCGTGTTTTCCATTTCTGTAAATATCGGTTGGTGCGCTTTATAACAATAAATTATCTGTTTTGCTGGCTGCGTAAACATTTCACTCTGGTGTTCTAATAACCGTCTTGTCCAATATGTTTTACCTCCTGATGTGGGTGAAACCACAAAAATAGTAGTTGGAGATTGAAATTTTACTGTAAAATCCATCAGAGGATATCCATGAATTTTCCTAATGTGAGAGATTAAATTATCGTGTCTGTTAAACTTCCACCAACAAAAAGTACACTTCCACTGCTTGTAATGACTGTGATGAAAATATTTGATATGTCTTATTAAATTGTATTTTTTTTAAACTGTTTGTACCAGTGGGTACATTGTAACATTTTGTTCAACAAAAGTTGTACTATAACGTTATAAGAACAATCTAACAGTTTTTAAATTGATATCCAAAATCTTGACTGCTCCTACTAGGAAATTTAACGGCTCCTACTAGCTTTTATGTTAAATTAAAAGTAACAAAAACTATATATACAATAATGTTTATTTACACAAATACAAATTACAATTACAATACGATATTTAACATTTACAACGGTGAAAATATCTACTCACTACAGAATATACAAATGAATCATTTTTTAGAGTGTCATCTGTAAATTTATCTACTGCTTTTTTCATGGGAATATTTCTAGTATACATAAGTAAAATATATAAACAATAATAGCCACATACAAAAGTATTATCATTTTGAAGTTTAATATTATTATATAAACATTTATTTGAAAATGTCTTTATGAATGACGTTATATTAGAACCATACTCATTTGGAGACTTACCAAACGAGTCAAAAAATAAGCGAAATTATTTTCATCATCTACAATAAGTGTTAACCAATGTTGACCAGAAGATGAAATTGGTAAATTATTAAATATAATTGCAAAAGGTGTTCTCTTGATTTCTTTACTACTAGGTAATGTTTCTATAGCATATACACCACGAACAAGCTGTTTCAATTTAAAGTCACAGTTGATAGCACAGTGAAGTTGTAATCCATTCATATTTCACATAAAACTGACAGTTCTTGTTTTATCAATTTGTACAATCTTTTCAAATTCAGCGTAAGCTATAATAGTGTATGGTGTAGTTAAAGCTGTATCAAAGGCTGCTTCCAGACGAATATTACCGGTTTTTAGTAGATTTAAATATTGTTCTTCAGGGAAAAGGTTCTCCAAATTAAAACAATATAATGCATATCCATCAGTAAATTTCTCTAAAGATATGATCAAACCAGAGTCATTGTACCACTTTCCTTGTGCATCAAATAAATTGGCATAAGCTGTAGCATAATGATTATTCGTATAATTTAACTTCAGTGGGCGTCCGGGAACAGAAATACCATTAATGAATATAGCTAATTCACGTAATCCAAGATTTTCAAATCTGAAAGATTTTTTATCCAGTCCCCATTAAAACCTGAGCTATTGACAAAACCAACGACTATTTTCTTCTGTAAGTTTTGTGTCCATAACTGGTCTCATGTAACAGAATTCTGACCAGTGCTTATATTCAAAGTTTTAATTTCGGTACTTGTGTAGTTATATAGAGCTGGGGATTCTTCCAATTTATTTTGTATTCCGATTAATGCAGCAGGATTAAGATTAATACGTAGAGCTTGAAATATAATATCTTCAATCACAATTTGAAAGTCTGGTTTCGCCTCAGTACTTTTTTAAGTAGAATATTGGACGGTTTGGATATATAATACAAATACCAGTTAAATTTTGATGTTATGTCAATGTCACAACCGTTCAGTAAATATTTTTCGCATTGTAAAAAATCTTGTAATAAATAATAACACATTTCAAACGACTTGGAACCTTTTGTACGTGTAAAACGTGCAGCAAACCCTGGATTTGAACCACCTACAGGATCCGTGTCAAAGACATTTGTTTTAGTGTAAAAGAGAGCATTCTGTAACTGATTCTACTTTATCTGTAGTCGCCGACAGGAGTGTCTGAATATATGTTTTATAAGCGTAATTTCCATCAGCGCTAGATACCAATACACCATTTACTCTTATATCAATCTGTTCAAATAAGGTTGAATGTAAAAAATTTATCGGTGCCACTTCTGTTGTTACTAGTGTTGATGTACCATCTCCTTTCACTATCTTGGCTTTTATGTATAATCTACTATGCTGTAAATCTGTATATTCTGGGGACTGTCCGGGTATATGAAACTCAATTGGAGCATTTTGACTGATATTACTAACCGGTCTATAGTCAATATATTGTGTTTTCATTACAGCTGACTGAACCGGTGGTAACGAAAATAATTCCAGTTCTTTAGGACTGCCTTCAATGTGTGGTATACTAGATGAATATGGCCAACTCATTTTTTTTTCAATTGTCAAACGCCGTTTTTCTAACTGATGTAGGTTTTGACTTTTTACCAACTGTTTTCTTCACTCGAGATTTCTTTGTTCTTTTAACGACTGTTTTTTTAATCGAAGCTTTCTTAGTTTTTTTACCACTTGCTTTCTTCACATTAGATTTTTTACGTCTATTAACTTTAATCTTTTTAGATCTATTACCAAGTTGAGACACAGAACTCCTTTTTATGCCATATGGTAACTTTTTCAGCTGTTTTTTTTTCTTTCTAATTTTACATAGGTTTTAGCTCTATCTAAATTTGCAGCCACGTCTGTTATCATTGGAACTTTTGGTTTATCTTTTGTGTCAGGTATTTTGGTTGCAGTATTTTAAGGATTTATTGTTGATATATTGGATTTATTTCCACCTTTTTGATACCTGTTATTCTTTCTTGACGCAGGCACGGTATCAAAATATTTTATCCAAGTGTTAGTATTTGGTATATACAGTTCACGTTGCATAATGAAGCTTATATGAAAAACGGGTATTTCCTTAAATGAAGTGTCAGATACACCGTGCCTTTAATGAATGTGGGTATATTTCCCTTCGAATCAAATATATTCACTTTTATCGTGTCCCAAGTTTTTAACACAACTGGTAAATATAACGGTTGTGAAAATTTTAGATTTACAACAGTATTTTGTTTAACGTGAATTCTTCTCAAAATAGGTAACTTTTTGTTGGCCAAATGACTAAACCGAATAATATTTGTACAGATATCAATCACACCATCCGCAGAAATACTGTCAATTATTACTTCTGTTAGGGCAACGTACCACTGAGAATCACTTAATACAAATCTGGAATCCAGTAGAGATTTAAATTCGACTGTATTATTTTCAGGAAAATACTCTTTTGAATCATTACTTGTTACGTATATAACATGATCCATTTTTATACTTATATGTTTTTTAGCTCAGATACTTTAATATAAGATTGATATTTAGCAGGCCATCCTTTAAATGAAACCAGTGCTTCTCTATTTTTACCAGAGCCTCTGTATTTTATGATTTTATCTATTTCCCATAAGGTATTTGCGTCTGGATTCAAACGTTGTAGTTCTGATTCGTAAAAAGATCCAATTAAAGGTTCTCCATCATATTCTTTTAATTTATAGATAGGTATCCCTTGACTTCTATAACGGCCAGAGATAATGAAGATTTCTGTGGACCATTGTTGATCGTATGCTCTGGTAAACTTATCTTTAAGGAGTGATATACGTACATAATCACCAATTTTCAAACCATATTTAAGTTTACGTTTTAATGGAGGTATATATTGTGTATGCCAAAATTTAAATGAATTTTCTTTAGTGATAGAGTTGGGCGTGTGGTAATCTAAACTACGATGAGGTCTGTTGTTGTAAGTAGTAATTAAGTCATCCAACACGTCTAAATATTTATAAGTATTGTTTTGCTGGAAGTATATATATAACAAATACCTGCTAAATTTACATGTGCCAGATGTGCACATATCTATACAATAATGTTCGAAATGTCCTATTCAACCGTTCTTTAAAATTTGGTATCGTCGAGTTTCTAGTAATAATGTGTTTAATACTTAAACTATCTAAATATTTTATTAAAACTCTATTATTAAATTCACTTCCACTATCTGTTCTGAGAATCTCTGGCTTTACATGTTTAAATATTTTCTTAAAACCATCAACTACAGTACTAGATTGTTTATTTTTAAGAGTCTTCAAGTAGAGTTTTCTACTAAATATATCTATACACATTAGAAAAAATCGAATTCCTGAATTATACGACGAAATGTTTGATACGTCAAGTAAATCTGCATCCCATATGTTATTAACATCAGCTGAGATAACTCTCTGACGTTTAAAATTGGTTGGGACCTGTTTTTGAAGTGAAAATTCTTTTTGGTTTTGTAGCCGTTTTTTAATTCTGTATCTTCCAATATTAAATTTTTCCTCGGATTTAACAATTTTATACAGTTGTTCAACACCCGAGAATGCTGCGGGGTGCTTTGGATTAAAGTAGATTTTCTTCAGATATTCTTTGTAATCTGGTTTATTGGTAGACGTCTTTGTCTTTTTCTTATTCATTTTTTACCTATATGTGACAAACGTCGCAAGAGTATCGGGTTTTATCTCTTTCGTGTATTACAGCTGTAATTCTTTAAATTTCCTACCAAACATAATCTGATGGGCTAATACTGTTATATACTTGTGTATGAGAAGCAGTGAATTAATAATCTTGACTATAATAATGAAACATATTTGATAATCGGTGAAAAGAATCTTGACTGAGATTTAAAATGAAATGATCTAGATTGAAACAGTGATCGATTTATCAGAGGATGTATATATAGTTACAGTAAATAAAAAATTAAAACAATAAACATTACAATATTTTATTGACACTAACATTTATTGTATCTGTTACAGACAATTCACTTATTGACATAGTATATTATAATCTTTCTTTCAATTTATTCATTTTGAGTACTAACATCTTAATTCTATTTTCCCAATCATGAGTCTTTAAAGCTGTTTCTCGCCAATCCTTGCATAAAAATTTCTGACGAAAAAGAGTGTCATTTTCTGAAACAATAATAGATGAATGGACTTTCCATAGTTCAATGACTTCGGATTCATCTTGACTTAATTCTTGAGTACCGTGTGAAAAAACAAATGAGTTTTCTCTTCGAATGTCATTTCGAAGCACCAATGTTCATTAACGCAATCATGATCACGAAGACTTGGTTTATTGTTCAAACATCCATAGCAGGTTTGAAGAGATTTTAGTTCTATTAATTTTAATAACACTTCTACATAACAAATATTCAAAACATCTTCAAGTTTACTAATAATCAGTTTGGAATCAATATCACTAAATGGTACATAAACATATTTCTCGATAATGCGTACAAAAGATTTATCACGTTTTTCCTTACTACTTTCATTATTATTTGAAACTTTTCCTAAAATGACTCCAAATCTGGTAAAAATTTCCCGTCTGCATTCCAAAGACGAAAACCACTTCTTTCCTTGAGCCACTACAACTTCTTTTCCATTGGGTCGACGTTTAATATAATTCCAGTTATAAAGTTTGACTCTAACATTAATAGGGTTTTTCTGTTGATTTTCAACTTCAGACGACTCACTTGTTTTCACATTAGAAGATTTCTCCTCATCCATTTCCCTCTTAACTGTAACTTCACTGGTTTTTGACTCCATTTTCTGAAACAGGAACAGGGTTACTATTATCTAACACCGAGCAAACGTATAATACAGATTCCTTTAATTCACATAATTTTGAATATGTTTCTATGTCTAGTGTAAATGAAACTCCACTATTTCTAAGTCTGATAACACTTTGATTTTTTTGGTATATATTTCAACGTAATGTAATCCATCTAATATGAAAGTTGAATATTTACGAGAACCGTTATTTTGATAATAAGCTATCTGATTAATATCTATTGCAGCCTGAGCCATCTTTCTGTAAGACAAAGTTTCAAGAATTATTAAAAATTCCATAAAGTATTAGGAATAATTTAATATATCATGTCAACTTCGGTATTGTTAGCATTATAAATATCAAAGTAATTAATGCCGTACACCTTCAAATAAATACAAGTCAGTGAGTGTTTTAAATGTTCGTCGACTGGATTATCGTTCCTTAACCAGTTATGTAGTTTCAATTTACAACTCGGACATTCAGTTATATCACTTTGGCCAGTATTATGTTTTCTTTTTTTCATGTGATTTTAAATGATCTTTTCTATGAAATTCCGAGTCACAAATATAACATTTCCACTCAGGTTGCTCATGAGTTTTCTTATGCCGTTTTAAATTATCCAATCGAAGTATGAATGCTCCACATATGTCACAAGAAAATCCTAAGTTTTTGGTGTTTTCCACCTTTTTTGCCTTTATATCACCATTTTCTACAATGTCTAAAATTTTCTCAAAATCAGAAGAAGGAATTTCTTTTAATTGCTCAGGTGTAGACTATGGAATATTTTTCGCTAAATGCTCAATTACAAAATTAAAATCTTGAGCATTTTTTATATTAACGTCCTCCATTTTTCAGTTTTTTAAACTTTTGATCGTTATGAACAAAAAATAATTATAACAAAACATACACTGATATTTTAACCTTTTCTTGATTCAGTTATGACGCTATTTAGATATCAATTTTAATAACTTACATTGTGTGACAGGACAAAGGTTGATTTATATCTTTTATTTATAATTACCAACAAAAAATACATCGTGTAACAAGATGAAATATTTTGATTAATAAATTATAAAATATCAGGACAAAAAACAATCAAACTCTCTTAGTGTTTATGCAATGTGGACATAAATGAAACAATATGGAGTCATTGTTAAATAGTAAAAACAATGGTTTACTTATGAGGGAGAAGACGAATCAATAATTTACATAAGATGATTTCTTTATTAGATGACCAATGAACAATAAAACATGCAAGGGAGGTGACATGTCATTACATCTTGACCTCACCTGACCCCTGGCATGGGGGAGAAAAGGTCATTTCAATGATAAGGGTCATTGCCTATTGACCTCACATGACCCTTGGGAGGTGTTGAGAGGAGGCAGCTAGCCCAAATGTTATCTACTTCTATTATGATACGGATCATCATTTTAAAGGACCCATCTCAAAAATTGGTAACTTACATTTCTAAATGTCGAGCGAACAACAGCGACTACAATTTTCAATTTGCGATTTTCTTATTCTAATCTATTTGTCCTAAAGCATACAGGAAACTGATTATACATTGTTCATTCAAACAATACACTAAAATAAAAAGTGTATTGCACGAATCCAAGTAATACTACTACTACTACTAATAATAATAATAATGTATAATAAACTTAGGTTTCCACTCACAAGCATGCGATTTCTCATGATATGTTTTCAGTAATATACACATAAAGAAATTGTTTTAAAAAAATTTAAATATTGCCCAAAAACTTTATTGCCCTCTTTGATTGGAGATGTTCATTCGGTACATGATGACGTCTTCATAAAATTAGAGAGAGAACTTACTGCATGTCACTGGTTCTTCTCGCCATTTTATGTGATTAATTTTCCTATTACACAAATGCAAAAGTTGCCATTCTGAAGTTACGTAGAGGTAGTTTATGGTGGCACCTCTTGGTAAAACTAATTTGGATGTCCTGGGCGATGTAAGTTTTACAGTTTCAAACTGTCCAATATTATTAAAAATCATAGTAACACAGTTTCTACATTCCATATAATAATCTGAGAATTTTGTACAACAACTATTAAAACTTTCAGCAATGAAACTAACAGATAGTAAAAGATACGTATAAAAATATAGGTATCCATTGTTTGTTGAAGACTCGACGCGCATCTAGTGAGGTTGAGTAGACTAGTACGCCCGTGAAATGATTCTAGTAACCAAGTAACTGCTTCTTGGAATCGTCCGAAAAAGGGGTGCGATGTTAAGCAAAACCTTTCAACCTTTTAGATCAAAGAACTAGCTAAAAAAACAAATAATATTATACGTGTGACAACTGTAGATTTAAGCTTAGCCGTCTGTTCTTAAATTGAATGAAGCTCAGACAACAACAGTTGTTACAAATGAAAGGTTAACGGCCGTTATCAAATCCCAAGTTTGTCAATTTGATTAAACAGATATAGCATATTTGTTTGTTGTATGTTATGTGAATAATGTTTAATTTAACTGTATTCGTGATGGAATATACTTTCTAAAGAAAATAAACTTAGTGTTGCTGTGTAAAAAAATTAGAACGTTTAAATATATTTATTTACAAAATTAAATTGATAGATTGTAAATAAATTATTTGGCAACCCCGATGCGTGTCCGTCTCTCTACTATATAGAAGTATTCAAAAAGGGATCGAATGTGAAGATGCGACTTAGAAAATCCGGCATAAGCATCATGTTAGATTTTGACACTTTTGAATCCTTGTGTGATATGAAATATGATGAACTAAAAAACTTTAAAAAATTATTTAAATTTTTTGTTTGGGATCTGGTTCGCCCCGCAATTGGTGAATAAGAACTAGAGATGTCAGTAGCGAATGGAACAAGAGGAGTGTCACTGATGTCGGTAGCGGGCGAAGATGCAGGTGGAACAAGCGGAGTGTCACTCACTATTGACACCTCTAGTTGTTCAACTGAACCATACGAGTTTCCTGCTAAAGGAACAAGCGGACTACATACTGATTCCCGTGTAGGCACTGTGGCGACTGGGTGTCTCTTGAAGGAAATAATCATGTTTATAACTGTCAAGACTATTCCAATTGTGATCATTACTTCAAACACAAATATAACTGCTAATGTTATTATTTGATAAATGAACAATATCTTTTCTTACTGTCGTACATCTGCTTTAGGATAAGGCGAAATGATTATATGAGATAGTGAATTATAAAGTGTTTGAAAGAGCGCAACAAAATAAAACACCAGCAGTGCAAGTTGTTGATGATTATATGTCACGTTATTTAATATATATGTTTGTTAAAGAGAGATAGGGGGTGTTAATATTGTTTTAGAGGTAGTCAAAATTCTTTTCACTTATATCGAGAAGGTCAATTCACAGATGGAGGAAACCAAAGACCTTCGCAAAGCAAACGGACAAACTTTTTTACACCTAGAATCTGACCCTAGTAAGATTGAAACTAGACGTTTAAACACGCTACCGTGATTCACAGTTAACTTAATTCTTCATATATGGGTCTATTACAGAACTTGTAGGCGAGCCAACTGAACGGTCATTTGCATAATTTTAAAAGAGTGTTCTGGTTCCAAATAAGGGTGATCACTTATAGAACTCCTCGGTGTTTCTGCCAACTCTACATTTGCGTAATTTGGCATTAGTGAGTCGTTGAGGTCTACATCGGTCTCATGTGTTCCAGGGTTGTTTACTAAGTGAAAGGATCCAGCAGTCTCACATCATCAGCATTAAAATTATATGCCGTTTTTTGACCATGATTAAATCGCTTATATTTGTATTTTACTAAAAGAAACGTGCCGATGGGGAATATCAGGAGAGTAAATGCTGCAGTGTAGTCATATAGAGTCGATCCGATTTTACATAATATGATGCAATAGATGGTAGTCAATGGAGTGTGACGTCAGGGACTAAAAAGAGAGATGATATATTACTACTGCGCAATTTTTAAAGTGTATTGATGGTAAGTGAAGGGTAAACAAATCAATTATAAAATAAACAAAGAAATTAAGGGTAATGTGAGAAAGTGCTTATCAGTAAAAAAGTATATTTTAATGAAAAAAAAAAGATAGAGATGATACAATACTGTTACTTCGCAAATTTTAAAATGTATTTATGTTAAATGATGGCAAAACATGACATAAATAAATTAGGTATAATGTGATAAAGTTCTTATCAGCAAAAATTTAAAACGAAACGTAGTATTTTTTGTATATGATGAAATATTACTAATTCTGTGTATATTTTAAGATTGACGAAATTATAAAAAGGAGTATAGAATTGTTACAGAAATGATTTAAGTTTTGCTAAAATAAATTTAAAAAAAAAAGAAAATAACTGCCTGCACGTTTAAGTTTTGTGTAAACAAAATAAAGAAAAAAATGTCCATAAAATATAGAATGTAAGACTAAGTCTTTTTTGCAAAAATAAATTTACAAAAAAAAAAAAAGAAAGAAAGAAAAAAGACCGGTTAGTTTTCGCTAAAAAAACATGCCAACATGATAAACTTTTGTGAAAAAAAAATTTTTAAAAAAGACCAGGAATTTTGTATAAAATAAAAATAAGAAAGCAAAATAATATGTAAAGTGATTATTTTTTTGAAAATAATTTAAAAGAAAGAAAAGAAATGCCTTGAAAGTTCAAGTTTTGCTAAAGTAAAAAATTGAATAAACAAAAACAGTTTTGAAAATAAGTTTAAAAAGAAAAAAAAATGACACAATGATTACGGATTTTGCGAAAAAAATGAATTAAAAAAACATTTAAGTAATTTTGTAAGAATAAATTTAAAGTAAAAAAAATGTCACGATGATTTAAGTTTTGTGAAAATATTTTGCCAAAAAATAGAAAATGTTTAAGTTTTGTTAAAAAAAAAATCAGAGATAAAATAAATTAAATAAGTCATAAGTACGAAAGATTTATTTTATTTTATTTTTTAAATGAATTTTTAAGAAATAGGTTTTACAAAGTTAACACGACACAATCTTTTGTCACTTAAAATATGTGAGAAACGATAAATAGATAAAAAGGACTAAGTAGGTCATTTAAAGGTAGCTCTGTCTAAGTAAATAAAATAAAGTTTATTTCAAAAACATTTCATCATATTTTTTTTTAATTTAAAGAGACGTTATGTCAGTACTAAAAATACATGTATGTTCTTCTAAATAAAGAATCAATGGGAGTATAAAAGTCGAATATTTTCTTTTTTTTTTCTTAAAACATAATTCCAATATAATCTCAAGACACATAGTATATAAGTTTGAAAAAAAAGATCAACTAAAAGGTATGTGCAATTTTACTGTTAATAATGGAGTAAATACTGAACTCATCTTGAGTATAAAAAATTAATACCTTTAATACACTTAAATGTTTTTAGTCTAACAATATTTTATTCCAAAAAAATATTTAAGTTCGGATGAAGGCCTGAGCTAATTTCCTTCAGTCAATGGATATACAATAAAAGCTCAGGGTGGGCTCGACCCCACTGAACCCGAACATCGATGTTATTTCCAGAATCTCCGAAATTACATCGATAAGAAAAAAAAAAAACAAACGAAGAGAAACATGGATATGATAAATTTATTACAATTAACTATAACAAAAAATCTCTCTCTCTCTCTCCCTCCCTAACCCTCTTCTTCTCCTTCCATTGACGTTTCTTCTTCTTTTTCTTGTCTTAATTCTCTGACATCGTCTTGTTTTTCACACTCTTCCTCTCCTTCCATTGACGTTTCTTCTTCTATTTCTTGTCTTAATTCTCCGACATCGTTGTGTTTTTCAGTTTCACAAAGTTTCTCTTCTTGACTTTGTATTTGAGTTTGTACATGGCACAATTCTGCATGGAATAGTACCACGATTTCTGTCAATTCCCTTTCACGTTCATAGAGGTCATCTAACCTCTGTTGATGGAAACGCCTGAAAAAATATTAATGAAAATAAATTATCATTTTTTATAATTATTTTTGTATAATAAAAATTTAACTGTACTTTTATTTGGAAGAAGTGTTGTCTGTTTGATAGATAAACGTATTTAAGTTCATTTTTTTCTGAACGATTAAAATGTTGTTGATATACCTTTCTTGTTTAATTAGAATTTTTAAAGAAAATATAGTGTAAACATACCTCATGAACGTTGGGGAATTTCGTACTGACGGTGAGAAGTCAGAAACATCTCCCTCTGCTCCCGACATCCATGAAATGTCAGACACATTCCTAAAATTGATTAAAGAAACATTAATCATGGTATATGCAATAAAATGATTATACAATTTAACTTTTATGAATGACCGTGTCTCATAAGTCTTTTAGGGTGCATGTCATGATATTTTATCTTTGTATTGTATATGTAATTATGTTTATAGCATGTGACACGTTAATAAAATGAATTATATATCTTAAAAATAGATATAAATATGTTTTTAAAACAATCAAGTAATGTGATAAGATAGATTTCTTTATATTTTATATGTAAAGAAAAATCAAATAATGAACGGAAAGGAAACTAAACATCTACTTACGACAAGTTTAGTGGTGAACTTTGTAACAAGAGAGCTTCTTGTTAAGCCTTTACATGCGTGGATGTTATAGGATTTAATGGCGAACTTTGTAATATTAGTGATGAATTAGGCGATGTGGTTTGATTCGAACTGCCCTGTTGAGGCGACGATTGTTATGATGGTTCTTCAACCGCCAAAATTAACTCATCGCCTGACGATGACATAGATGTTCTGTAAATATATTAAAAGTTTTAACATTAAAAAAAAGTAAATGAAAATTGAAAATTATAATAAAATCTTGTCAATTAATGTTACATACAATTGTTAATGACTTGATTTAAGTAATGGAATTTTACACTGCAATCAAGACTTTTCACTTATATCGATACGAACAGATTTGGGTTAGTTGAGAAAATCAGAGTGTCTATTTTGACAATAATTCTCTACACAATATATGTAAGAAACATAGATACTTACATGCTGATATCATTGTTACTGGCCATTGTAACTGAATAATTGTGTTTTCTGAAATCTGTGTACATAGATGAAACCCGGAACGTTTGATGAAAAAACTTCGAAATTTTGAGGGTATTTATACTTTTTTGAAAAGAGGTGTAGGTCAAAATTGTGTATGTACATCAAAAGGTTAGGCATGATTTCATGAAACATCAAGTGATAAATTTTTATTTTATTTGTTGATTGCATGCATTTGGGGTGCATTTTCTTTTGATAATTCTAAGGTATTTAGATACCCAAGCACTTTGTTAAAAGACGGGGAGGGGGTGTGGGAGGTGACTGAATTGAGAGGTTGATGAAATCGTGTACCGTTAACTAAAGTTTAATCAAGATTATCATGACATCTGAAAAAGTGCATTGTGCAAAAATCTGAAAAAAATCTTGAATCGCATTGATTAATTTCTGAAAAAATCACGATTTTTTTAACATAGATGTATGTTTTGTTATTGTGTTAGTGTGTGTTAGTTGTATTGAAGGGGTATACGCCCACCTATACCCATTTAAAAAATAAAAACTAGATAACTAGACTGTGACGTATTTTAAATAGAAATGATGTTAAAAATTTAAGGTGTTGCGTAATTAAAAAAAATTGCATTTACTGTTAAAGATGTTATGTAGGAGAAAATCGTGTTATTTTGCATAGAGTGAAGGGAGCGAGAGGGGAAGGGGGAGGGGGTATATGAATCGTACCTGACAGACGACTATATGAGTTGTTTATTCAAAAACAACTGTGATTTTGTCATATTTTATTTGTATATTTCATAATTATACATTGTATTAACATTTTATTTGTATATATCATAATTATACATTGTATTAACAACTTATGAGAAATTAAAAATTTTAAAATACACTTTAAAATATTACAGAACATTGGTTATAGAGATCTTCCCTATCATAATATAAAGTAACCTTAAGCTTTTGATTGGAGACTACCCCTTAACATCTATTCATAATGTGTCACCTTTTGATACAAGGTTAAGATTGAGAATGAAAAAATGTTGTTGTTAATTAGGAAACCGTTGATAATCCTACCATAAATAACTGTAGAACAAACTATATGTCAAGAATGATTAATAGTGTAAAACCGGGTCCAGCAATGGTTATACAATTTGTTTTAATACTTTCCAAATTTAGTAATAAAATTGTTATCTGATGTTGACACATCAATCTAAACTGTCGAAGGTTGATTTATAAATTACTTGTTATCCTTCGAAATATGTGAAAATGAAAAGACATTGAAAGGTTTAATTAATTAAATTTTGTCCTTTCCATGGTTATGCGAATGTGATTTAAAAATAATTTTTTCCCCCTATATAAGTGACCATACACCACCACCCCATACCAAAGTCCGTAAAGTAAGACGATGGCTGCGCTCATTATATGGTTGCTGTTTGGTACTGTTTTTGGTTCCATGGCTGAGGTTGTTCCGCTCATTTGTTGTTCATAAGATCTTGTATGCACGGCAAATTGTAGAGTCATTGGGTTTGGATTTGATGGAAATATAGCAAAAGTTCAGATATCAACCCCATATGTCGAATCTATCCATGTGTATCGCGGACAAATACTTACGTTAAAAGTTTACAGTGAGTACTAGTATAGAAACCTGTGTGTCTCAGGGGTAGAAAATATTGTTTACATAGATGATATTGGGCACCCTCACCCCAAAACTTGTAGTAAGTATTGCTTTTGTTTATTTTTTTTATTTATTTATTTTTTTTTGTGTGTGTGTGTGTGTGTGTGTGTGTGTGTGTGTTTGTGAGAAAGAACACTTATATTGTTATGTCTCCATCTGAAAAAAATGTTTATTCAAAGGTTAAATGTGAAAGGATTCGTAACCTATGTGGTGTGATATATTTTTTTAAGTGCCAGACGATGGGAAGTCATATCTATTGTTTTTAGTAAGACTTTTTAATAGTTTGAACCCACCATCTCCTAACTCATTGTGCAAATGATGATATTATTAAGATAAAGAATATCCATTTATTTATTAATGTTCAGAAGAACAACAGCTGTTCTTCTCTATTTTTCATTGACTTTGCATACATTCTTCTACTTACACTTGTAATGCCTCATGTGTCCTGTAGCTCACTAGCAAGCACCCAAGAATTAAATTGTTTTGGCCATCCTTTTCATTTAACCAGAGCCTGGCGATTTCGTCCTTTACCTTTGTATGAAATAATGTTTTCTATTCTTGATCTTTTTCTATTTTCTGTAATTCAGACTGATAAAATGTTCCGGTTATAGAATCGCCTGCACGAGCGGTTAACTGATATAAAGGGATATCGGCTCACAAAAATCTTCTAGTAATCTTAAAAATTCGCCGTCCATTGTTGTTCGTATGCCCTCTGAAAATTATATTTCAAGTAAGACATGCGCACCATGTCACCCACTTTAAAAGCAAAAGGATTTGGTTTTATTTTTTTGTCACTTTTAAATTTGTTTGTTATTCTTGGTTGATTCCGATATTGATATAGCCACAATTGACTTTCATTAGCCTTGGTTACATCTGCCGGTGATATGTAATTTAAACTTCTATGTGGTTTGTTATTATAGTTCTTAACTAACGATTGTAAATCTTTCAAATAGAAATAGGATTGATTGGCTTGAAAATAGTGATATAGCATCGTTTTGAAGGTGAGATTTACCCGTTCTGCATATTTCACTTTTATGGGAGCATTGGTGGCATAACAATAGTCCACGTGTTGCTGTCTGAGAAAGTTCTGTACCAAATGATTTTTAAATTCACTTCCTGCATCGAAACGAATCTTTTTAGGTTTGCCTCCACTCGCAAAAATTTTCTTAATCCTTCTATGACACTTTTAGCCTTTTTATCATGTAATGCCTCTATCCATAAGAATCTGGAGAAGATATCAATGAAGACTAACAAAAACGAACCCCATCGCTATATTTCGAAATGTTTTCTACTGATAATAAATCGGCACCAGCTTGATGTAGTAGACCACCAGTTATAACTCTGTTGCGTTTAAATCTGCGACGCACGGGTTTTTGTAAACTGTATGCATCTTGGTTTTGTAACCACTGTTTGATTCGATGACGTCCGATCTTATACGTACCCTCGGCTTTGACAATTCGGTACAGTGTTTCAGGACCAGAATAAAAGGCCGGATGTTTCGTATTGTAATAGATTTTTTAAAGATAAGCAGCATATTTCTTGGGTAATGGCATACCTCTTGATCGATCCCTCCCCGTATTTTAAAGTGTGATTCTAAAATACATTGCTTGTATTATAATATATTATAACCAAAAACACGTTTAAATTCTTCTCATAGCAGCTGCTTGTGGTTTATTCACCTTCTTATTATGAGGATTTCACTCTTTGAACTATTTTCTGTCTGATATGTTTAGGTTACAAGATGAGTATCAAGTTTATTACACCAGCCACCATAATTCTAACAGGGGCAACAGGTACTGGGGAGACGTTTATTTATAAAAAAAACCTACTAGAAAATGGAGTAGATATGTTTACCGAAAAGCCAGAAAAGATTCTTAACAGTTATGGACAATATCAGAAATTATTTGATGAAATGAAGGATACAATACCCAAAATTTATGGAAGGGTTACCAAACCGTCAACAATTAACGGAATTGGCCGAGGGTGTAAAAAGTGCAGTGGTTGTCATAGATGACCAAATGCAGAAAGCTTGTTCAGATCCAGAAGTATTATATTTATTTACCGTAGCAAGTCACCATTTAAATCTTACTTGTATTTATTCTGTACAAAACATATTTCCACCGGGAAAAATTATTCGTACATTCAGTTTAAACAGTCATTATACCATTATATTTCAAACCTTACGTGATGTCTTACAGATTTAACGCTTTGGTAGTCAACTGTATCCAGGACAAAACGATTTTTTTCGCCAAGCTTATCAGAAATAAGTTCAGAAACCGTATGGATACTTGGTGGTAGTTTAAAGTCCACATTTACTCGTTAAATATAGATTACGCAGCTGCATTTTTTTCCCAAACGAAACCACGTATGTTTACCTTCCGAATAATGCCAAGGATATTATCAGATAAGCAGCTCCTTTTTTTGTGCTATATATTTTAACATTTTCAAAGAATTGTTTTACATGACTACAACTAAACCGATACCAAAACAAGAAAGAGAGTGATGAGTTTGAGGCTCAAAGAGAACGCGTCTTTTTTAAAACTATTGTAACATGCTGATGTAAAGCAAAAAAAGGGCATTACTTTCGAGTAGTACGGAATCACAGTTAAAAGCTGTTTTTGAAGTTGTGCTTAATGTTCTTTATGGATCTGTTCTATTGACATCTAAACAAGTAAAGCAGCTGGAAGTGTATAAAAACATTATACGTCGTTTGGCAGACCGTTCTCTTTGTATTCAGAAGAAACGGAAATTGTTGTTAAAACACATTACTCTCATTCCTTTAGTATTAAAACCTGTGTTATCTCAACTAAACTAAGTATGTGTGAAGAATTTGTGTTATTGTCACGTCATCGTTATGAATCATTGCTTAAACAAGTCGAAGAGAAAAAAATACAACACAACCAAAATCTGTTACCAACAATAACGAACACGACATCAATACGACACAATCAGATTCTCCATCACAGCCTCAAAACAAGTCTTCGACAGAAGAGGAAGACAAAAGACAAAACACTTCAATAATCAACACCATCAGTAGCAACAGCAGCAACATAGTTCAACAAAAAGAGGACTCTCCAAGTTTTAAAACTGAGGTACCGGATAATATGAGATCAGGTATTAAGAAGAATGAACAAAGACCTTTTCCTAAACTACCGAAATTAAAGAGACTTAAAACGCTAAAGGGAAAAGGGCAAGTTTTTAAAGACATTGCAATCAAACGTACACACTACAATAACAAATCAAACAATTAAATTCTATTTATCTCGTTCATGTAGATCCATGACATTGGAAATACTGCTAATTTATGCACGATATAAAAGTTTTTCATTCATTTAGCACTTTTTCACATCTGTGTCAGTACCCAGATTATTGTTATCAGATATAAATCTTTTCATGCTCTCCTCGCTTTCAGCCTCTGTGTCATATGGACAATACAGATGTTCCTTAAAGGACGATGCAATTTTCTCTGCTAACCTTACTATATCGCCATCATTCACGACTCCGCTTTCCATTACTCCATCAAAAAACATTTCCACCGAGTCTTCCCAATCTTGCATGCACCCGTTAATTCCCATATGGTGTTCTTGTGACGGGTCATCTAGTCTGCAAGCATGGCAACGCGACTTTAACAGTCCTTGTATTTCACGTACTATCAGTAGTCGTCTTGACATTTTTATGATCCGTTGTACTTTAGAGCGTTTTTCCTCGATGTCTTTGAGAAAGGTATATAACACAGGTTCCATTTGCTCAATTCCTGATTTGTTTAAGCGTAAACTAACTTTCGTTGGGACCTCTTTCCCTGTGGAAATATTTGTGATGTATTTCTTAATATCTAAATAGAACTCAAACTCGTTTGCCACCTTTGCCGTGATATCATCCGACAATTTGAATATGACAGATTTTCCTTGGCTCTCGTATTTTGCCATAATCCTCTTAATGTTTGGCATAGCGGACTGCAATTGGTTGGACTCTTTCATATCTCATATAAATTTGTTTTTTTCTTTTCAGAATTGGCATCTTTAATAAGACCAACATAAAAACAGTCAAACACAAGATCGTATTGTAACACAATTTCAGTCTGTTCATTAATATTTTGTTTTTTTTATAATTATATCTTCCGGAAGTTCACCATCTTCACCGATGATTAACATTTTCTTCCCACTTGTGTCGTTATCATCATTTGATGATGATGCAGCTGTAAAATTTCTTTTTACCTTGTTTTTTTATGTTTGGAACCAGAGTCTAAATAAACTTCTTTTTAACTCAAAGAATTAAATATTGTCTCTGTGTTACTTAACGTTTTTAACAACTACCCAACAAAAAAGAAAAAAAATGAAACAGGTAAACATCTCTGATAATCTACAGTTAGTGTACTTATGATAATCTTTATGGAAATATTATATTAACTAAATAACAGTTAAAATAAAAAATAATGTTTGTGTTTTTTTTGTATAAAACCCACACATTGATGTGTATTGGATATGTAAACAAACTATAAAGTGTTTATTTTAAGATCTTACATACCTTTTTATCACTAAATAATGTTTAATTAAAGGTAACGTCGTGTTTTTGTTCCCCCTTCAAACACAATGACAACTAATTTTTACCCTTTATTATCTGTCACGAAATATTTCTCCTGTTCATGTGCTTAGATATTAGATATGTATCATCATCGTCGTCGTCAAGGTTTTTGTTTTTGTTTTGACCGATAGGTGTTAAGGTTAAATCGAACGGAACGGTATGAATACCATCGGATAAAACTTTCCGTTTACAATAGAAATAGGTAAACGCGTATTTAGTCTGTGTATAAGTATGTAACTGATTCTCGTGTAGACGAATGCCTCTATTTTCAACAGTAGCCGACTCTCTGATTTCTAATGCAGCGCGAAATTTACCGGACGGGTCAATCACTGTCTTATTTGCACCTTTTAAACTATATTTCACTTTGCCCGTATTTTGTTCCAGTACCATATATGTTTCAGAGCATAATCCTATCATCTCTTTACCTCCTTGAAATTCGATTTTCATGAGTCCCGGTGTACGGCTGTCATATTTTTATGAAACCGACAACATTCGAGGAAAACAGATCGTCCAAGTAATCATCACGGCAATTCTCATACAGTTCCTTTTGTAATTCTCGCTTCTTTTCTTCAGATTTGGTAATATCCAATAAATTATGTCCACTAAGTGCCATGTAATGAGAATCGGTGTCACATTCTATGTATTAAAAGTTGCGTCTATCTACATATTTCAATAAACAATCGTAGTAGAATTTTAAGAAAGACAATTTGGCATAGTTTAATATCATGTAGCCTAACTGAATGGGTAAATTTACAGTGATATTTGATTTAGAAAATTCTGTCTCGTATACGTCATCGCTTAAGTTACATAACTGGCGAAATCTGGGGTTATTGACCGTCATACATGCTTGTTTCCGTCCTTTGCAATATCTGATGTTTAAATATTGTTCTAAATTGATGATAGTTCCACCAAATGCGCTGTTCCCAATCAGTTTATTTATAGTAGCTAAAATTTCCAACGATAGGTCAACATCCCCTTGTCGACGTGCTGTGGTTACCTGCTTTCCGAAATCAGTAAAACACGCTAATTTTGCAAATTCGACGACTCTGTGCACCACAGTCACTTTTAATCCATGTTCGATATACCATTTTACTAACGGAGTTGCTAAAAATGTGTTTGGCTCTCATACTACCAACTAATAATTTTCTAGGTTTTTGACTTAGTCCGTGTTCTTTTGCGTGATTTTGCATGTGTTCACCTATGCAATCAAAAGGAACTTTAGTGGTGCAAAATATCAGACTCATTTCTTCGAAACATCGATACGGTGGTAGGTTCGTCTCCGGTTCATATTGTACTTCATCCCACGATAATGGTACCTCTATATCTATTTCTTCACATCCAAATAACGTTTCGTCGACGATGGCATCTATAATTTGTGCTTGAGACACTGTTTTGGGATATTTACGGTTAAACGAAAGTCCATGTCTGAATCGTCCAACATTTGCTTATGATATTCACATTCCCATATAAATTCAACTTCAGTTGGTATTTTTGAGATTTGAGAAAATCTAGTTTATTTATGGTATCCTTGTATCGTTTCTCGCGGGATGCTAACCACTTTTGGTTTGTTACATTTTGTGTTCTCTCACAATCATGACCATGAAAATAATAAAATTCGTACAGGGTCTGGTTCTCGGTATCAAACCCATTGATTAAATACGGACCAATTCGTCGCTCGTAGCCATAGTTCATTTTATGTTTTATGCTAAGATTTTTGGAGTAATTCAACCAATTCATCCAGTTATACATTGCGGTATATCGGCGATTCGAATAGATAGGTTTTTAACCCGAACTTTTCTTCCGTTGAATGTAATTTCCGGTAGGGGTTGGTTGCATAATAGCAAATAAATATAAAGAATTGGCATCATTACCGACTGTTTTTTGTTTCATCGTTGCGAATGAACGTTTCGTCAACACAGTGATGACGCGAATATAATATCGATGAGCCTCCGTACAAGTTTTGTTTAAACATGTGATACAGTTCTTCGTCGGCTCTGTCTATGAGTGCAAACGATCCACCATGTTTAATTCCAGATCTAAAGAACATCTGTCTTGCGGCACCGGGAATCGATATGCAGTCTTTGAAAATGTCGATGTTGCGCTCACGGAAAAGTTCCTTATACGCTAATATCCCTTGAACAAAGGGGCCTGTGTCTTAATTATTGTACCATTCAAGAAAATCTCGGCACGTTTTCATATCACGTTGAACCCATATCCGTTGTAAATGTGCATAATTGTCCTCGGTACTCGAATCTGGCGGTGATTCTAGCGATAATATTTTAAGCGCTTCTACTTCCGTTTTCTATCAATCGGTTGTATTGCACGCGTTTTTCATTTTCTAACACATGACACAGCTTTAAGGTAGAATAAAAAGAGTCTTTTGGGGGTAATTCTTTTTCGTTTAATTTATCGATATCACTGAAATATTCGTAACAGAAAGAACCTTTCCTCGTGCTCCTCGTGGGGACACCGAATGTAACTAAAAATTTATCATACGATGTACCTGGTGGAAGGTAATTCATCATATCCTAAAACCTAAATTGTTCATTGGCAATACACATGTAGGCGTTGTTACGTTTCACTATAAACTTGTTTTTACTTCCTTTTTCATGCAATTTCAAATAACCGGCTAATTTTGGTTTGATCAAATTCAGGTCATATTTTGCAGAATTATATCCTAAAACCGGAATCTGTCTACAATAATGTGTAAATTTTTCTTTCATTTGTCGGATTTGTTGGACCATAAGACACGCCGTTGTATTTGGTATCGAACATTGGCTTTCTTCTTCTTCTTCTCCCTCGTTATGTTGTGGATGTGATGCACTTTCCTCCTCATCCTCATCATCAACATCCAAATCGTTATATTCTACGTTCCTACGTGTCTTCATTTTCTAACATGTCGATGAATTTTTATATACATTTTCACGTCGCATTGCTCTCAGAAAGTCACGCGATGGAGGTTCATATGCATCGGTTTCCATCGCTTCTTCGTTGTCATTATTGCTGTGTCGTTGCTGGTGTTCATCATCATCATCATCATCCGGTTGGTTTTCTGCTACACGTTCAAACCAATACTCTTCTAAATTATTTAATTTCTCGATAGTATTTTTCCATACTACTTGCGATAATTAGTAAGATTTATTTGCAATCTCGGTCATGTATTGCAACATTTGTTCTAATAATGAATCTATGTCGGGATCTAAAATGAATTTTTCAGATTCAAACACGTCGACGTTACTGCATATACTGACAGATATTGGGTCGTGTCTCGTCGTCCATTTGAAGTTTTTTACCAGAAGAGATTCGTTATTTTCAACGTCACCATCATCATCGCTCACATCTATTAATAGTGCTTCCATATCAAACACAATAAACCATGGATATTCGCGCTTTGATTGCTCTAAAGAAATTTCAAACTATTCTAATTTTTCGAAAATTGTTTTCGGAACACTACAGAATCCGCCGGGAAATTTCAAGTTTGTAATTTTGTTACACACTTTTTCGTGTCTCTGGCAATTGTCAATACGGGAAAATAGTTTCTTACATAATCTGCATTCGTATTTCTGACAGTAAGCTTTGATATTAGTAATGTAGCTAAAATGGTCTTCGTATCAGTTTAAATACATATTGTTCTTCTGTCCGTTAATGTTATCATAAGCATCATCGATTTATAACGCACCGTTGCTGTTTTTTCGGGCGATAAGCTATAGACATTAACATTTATTTTGAAACATTATTCTAATTCCGGTAAATTGTTCAAAGTAATTTCTGGACCTGTTCTAGGTGTATTTTTTACATACATTGACCACTCTATAGACAATTCTTTCGTTTTCATTTCTATATATTGTGATTTCATTTGGTGATACGCTAAACAACGGAAAAAGCACAACTCGTCGTTATATAACTGATGAGTGTCGCGATTTGTCTCCATAGATATAATACTTTTGCTATTCACAATATATTCCGGCAATGGTTGGCTCAATCCTAATGTAAAATCAGATACATAAATATTGAAATTCACATTGGTAATTAAATACGGTTTGAATTTCGTATTGGATCGTTGTTTCATGATATATTTTGAGATGTCTAATTTTGTGAGACGTAACCGTAATCGTTGTAGGTCATCTCTATTGTTAACAACAATCGGACGCGGAAATACGTTTACGTTGTAGTAAGGAACGAAGTATTTGTAATCTCCCGTATCTACGTTGAGGAGAATCATTCCGAATGATAAATTTATTTTAAAGGAATGTTGAAGATTTTGGTGAATCTGTGCTACACGATCCATTAAACTAACGACCGATAACACATCGTTTGATATGGGATAATTATAAGTTCTATGAACGTCCAAGTTTCTCAAATTTTCATTTCTGTCATTGTTTCTTAATATGATATGTCTATTGTAGGTTTTCTTAAATTTTTCGTCAATTTCGCCGTTTTCATTAACCCATGGTGGTGTAGTTTTATTATTTTCCATATCATCATCTTGTCTATCGTCCACGGTTCGGGTTGTAAATCTCGTATTTCCACCGCGCTGATGATGATCTATCACTCTATGGTGATACAGGTTTTTATAATTGTCGAATGTTACATTTTCACATTACCTACATCGAATCTTTTTATGTGTATTGTCTATTCTATGTCTTTTATTTTTCTCGTACTCTATACCATTGTCATTTTGCTGTCGCTTGTTACTACTACAACTACTACTTCTGCCACCACCACCACTATTATAACTTCCACTCGCTAAATTATGTCCCGTTTGATTTTCATGCGTCACTAAAAGATCTGGTGTTGCAAAATTCTGTGAGCACGCAGTGCATTTGAACGGTTTCTCTGGCACTCCTTTGCATTCCTTTTCATGTACATAACGATCACGATAAGTTTTAAAGGGTTCTTTACATTTCCTACATCTTGTTTTTCTTTCGATTCCTTGGCAGTTTGCTTCATGTCTGGTAAAGTTTGATTTCTTATCCATAAAATAACAACATTTCTTACATGTATATTAACCCATTTCATATCCATCATTCTCAACTTCAAGGCGGTTTCTAAAATTAAAAAAAAAGAAACATTAGATTATAAATATGAACTCTTATAATACTCTTGATATTTATCACGCTTTTTTATATATAATATCATACCAAAAATCCATATATTTCATATAAATAGTAACTTAAGTACCTTCGTTTGTGATAACTATGGTAATTCTTTCTCTTCTTCTCAAAATTATCATCGTCATCTTCTTGCATTTTATTCTGTTTACGATTGTAACATACAATCCATTATCAACAAAACGGTTAAAGCGTGGTTTTTCGTTTATATATGTAAATACACCTTGTCTTATTGAAATTACAGGTACAGAGTCAATGCACACACATATATATATATTCACATCGTCCTAGTTTTAATAATATAACTTAATTGGTAGAATAAATATCTGTTTGTGTACCTTCTTTAAAACAAGACTTTCATATCTATATAAAACACAGTATTTTTCAACTTGAGACTTGCTCATTTGTCTCATTTATACTTAAGGTGTTATTCAATATTATTTTATAAAACATAATTTTTTTTATTGAGTTATCTTCTCTTGAAACGGAACTCTTCAATCCAATATGGCGTACCTCAAACCAATATGGCGGTACTTTTCAGCTCAAATATGGGCTCATCCCTCCTATTTTCCCTCACACTATACTACTTATATACTAGTAATCAGTGAAGATGTTGTTTCATTTCATTTCATTTTTTTTAAAATTAGTAAATCTAATTCGATCAATACGATTATTCATAAAACCGGGATTTACATATGTCGCCTGGATGGTCGTCTGGCCAATTTATAAATTCCAAATGCATAAATACATTATTTACAAATTTTTTTACATGTATTTACAGGTATATACAACAAAAATAATATAATAATGTGATACTTCCCTCAACAGCTAACATATATGTATATGTGTATAATACACAACGGACTGTTCACTACTATACACTTCTGTTCACTATTATTACTGTCTATTACACTGTTCATTAATTGTTGCTGTACATCCACTGTTTATTAATGATTTATGTTCACAACTCACTGTATAATAATTATCACTGTTCACTAAACTGTATACACTGTTCAGTAATGATTAAATTCTGTTAAATGTCTTTTCCATGTACGGTATTAGGGACCTACAATGTAATACCTGAGAAAATGTGAAAATTGCTTGGGAATTCAATTATTACACGAAGTTGTGAAAATATGAAAATTACACAATTAAGTTTAATCTACAAATTATCATTTCATAAATTAATTCAATGTAATGTAAAATAAAAAATGTAATACAAAACTTGACTATTTAGGATTATCTTATTTATCAAATTTTAGAAGAAATTTAGCCATTTGCATGTACATACCTCAGAAATCCACTCCCCTGCAACACTGCAATTACTATTACTGCACACTACACATATCATAAGCAATACATTACTGTACAATTCAATATACCTGAACTGCAATACACTTTTCAAATAAACACACTGATACTGAGCACTGTCTCTCACCAAACTGACCACATGGTTATTATCACCTGAGGGTCCAAGTACCTGTATACAGGTGTAACAAATAATTAACAGGGGTATTAGTGTATGTGTACTGCTATTACTACATAGGGCTCCCCACGGGTAAAATCCCATGTGTATAGAATTAACTGGCAATTATACATAACACTACAAATTATTATTATTTTTTTAATTTTTTTATTTTTTTATTAAAAGACTATAAACATTAAATGTGACATTACCTTCCCCACTGGCAAAGTATGAAATACTTGAAATCACATTTAATGAGAAGAAACTGTACAGATTGAAATCGAATTCCACTGATCAAAACTTTGTCAACTATTACCAACTCCACAAGTATAATCTGCTCAGACAATCTGCCCCAATATTGTCTCTACCTTTTATAGAAACAATCCTAAATCTATAGGGTTGAAGACTTAAAGACCACCTTACAAGTCTAGGGTTAGAATTGTTGGTTTTATTTAGATAAATTAATGGTTGGTGGTCTGTTTCTAACAAAAACTCCTTCCCATAAAGGTACCGACTAAACTTTTGCACTGCCCAGACTATAGCTAAACACTCTTTCTCAATTGTGGAATAATTGACCTCAGCAGTCTTGAGCTTTCTGCTTGCATAAGCAACTGGTAACCTATGTCCTTGTGCTTCCTGAATTAGAATAGCACCCAACCCTATTTGAGAGGCATCAGTTTGTAAAATAAATGGTTCAGACATATCCGGTAATTTCAAAATAGGATAATTAGTTAATGCTTTTTTGGGACTTTGGTAAGAAGTTTCTTGAGCTGCTTCCAATGAAACTTTATTTGTCTTACCTTTCTTAGTAAGATCACTAAGAGGTGCAGCAATGTGGGAAAAATTAGGAATAAATTTCCTGTAGAACCCCACTAAACCTAGAAATCACTTGACCTGTTTTTTCGTAGTAGGCCTTGGAGCTTCTTGTATTGCCTTTATTTTATCTGGATGTGGTCTTAACTGATTAGTACCCACACAGTGACCTAAACAGTCTAAACTTGGATAAACTAAAGCACACTTACTCGGTTTCACAGTGAGATTGGCTTTTCTAAGACGTGAAAACAGCTCTAATAGTACCTTCATATGCTGTTCAAACGTGACAGTATACACAATTATATCATCAATGAAATTGTCTATACTTTTCATACCTTCTAATAGTTTTCTCATTAATCTAGTAAAGGTAGCCCCTGCTGTAATCAAACCAAAAGGATAACAAGGAAGTTGAACAAACCTTTAGGTGTTTGAAAGGCAGTCTTAGGTTTTGCTGATTCTTCCAATGGAACTTGCCAGTAGCCTTTTGACATATCTAGTCTTGAAAAATAAAAGTTACCAGACATTTTTGAGAACATTTCTTCTGCATTTGGCATAGGCTCTGAATCAAATAAGCTAATGCTATTTAATGGTATAAAATTGATACAAAACCTGTATGTTCCATCTTTTTTCTTTACCAATACTATATTTGAACTATAGGGACTATCAGATGGCTCAATAATCCCAAGTTTTAACATCTTATCTACTTCTTAATTTACTATATCTATCATGGCATAAGGAATCTGATTTGGTTTGGCTTTAATAGGTCTATCTGTTGTTGTCTTGATATCATGTTTCAGTAGATTAGTCTTACCTGGTAGATCAGTTAAAATATCTTTGTAATCCATGAGCAATTCTCTTACCTGTTTAAGCTGTTCTACAGATAGCTCTGGATTTACATCAACATCATCAGGTCCTTCTACAGAATTTTCTGAAGGCAGGTCATGTATTATACCTTCTGCGTCATCACTATAATCAATAACTGCATTAACTAATGCTACAGATGCACAATCCTTGTCCTTTGTATTTATACTACTCTCTGTTCTTTCTACATACCTTTTAAGCATGTTCGCATGAAATGTTCTTACCTCCCCATTCATATCTATTCTGTAATCCACTTTGTTGAATTTCTCTACTATTGTATAAGGTCCTTTCCACTGTAAGAGTAACTTATTACTATCTGAAGATAACAAAACAAGAACTTTATCTCCTACCTTCATGTTTTTCTCTTTTGCACCTTTGTTGTAGTATCTTTTGTGTTTCTTGGTTGCTTTCTCTAGGTTTTCTCGTGCTAGTTCACATGTTGTTTCTAATTTCTCTCTTAACTCAATCACATACTGGTATGTTGATTTTACCTGTTTGTCCTCAATTTCATGTGTCCATAATTCTTTTAAGATTGTCATTGGTCCTCTAACAGTGTGACCATAAACAAGCTCAAAGGGAGAAAACCAAAGGCTTTCTTGTGACATCTCTCTATAAGCGAACAACACTGCATTTAAATATTTGTCCCAATCCTTCGGTCTATCAGTGCATAACCTTTTTAGCATTTGCTTTAATGTGCCATTGAACCTTTCAATTAAACCATTGCACATAGGATGATAAGGAGTAGTAGTTAGTTGCTTCATAGATATAAGTCTACTTACCTCAGACATTAATGTGGATGTGAACTGTGATCCCATGTCAGTTAACATTTCTTTAGGAACCCCCACACGACAAAATATGTCTATTAATGCCTCTGCCACTCTTTCTGTTTCAATACCTCTTAAAGCTATAGCCTCAGGATATCTTGTAGCATAGTCCATCAAGGTGAGTATGTAGCGATTACCTTTATCTGTAGCAGGTTTAATCGGACCAACAATGTCAACTTCTACTCTCTTGAATGGTTCCTCAATGAGAGGCATGTCTCCCAAAGGCACTTTACATAACCTACCTTTAGATAGAGTCTTTTGACAAATGTCACATGACTGACAAAATCGTTTTGTATCTGCTTGTACGCCAGGCCAGTAAAATTCTGATAACACACGACATATTGTGCGACGTATACCCATATGACCAGACATAATTGATTCATGAGCTAATCTCATGACTGTCACTCGATATTGTAATGGCACCACTAACTGTTGAAAAACTTTGTCATCACCACCATGGTGCAAAGTATATTCTCTGTATATAAGCCCGTTTTTCACAAACCATCTTACTACGTACTTACCAGATGTCAGTTTGTTTTCTTTCATTGCATGCTCTCTTATCTTATTAAGAGTTTGGTCTTCTTCTTGTGCTTTCTTTATATCACTTGGGCTAATCTCGTCCTTCACTATATCTGGTACTTTCATTTTCTGATATTTACCTTTCTCCTTAACTTGATTTCTAGTTTCTACTGCACAAATCGGTTTCCAGAACGGGTCAGGTTTACCTGGCTCTCTTACCTTGTCTACGTTCCCAATGATTAAATCATAAATCGGTGCTTCCATACACCATGCATCAACGTTGCCTGTTAAATATGGTGTGTCAATGAATATGCTAGCAATTGGTGCTTTAATTGAGGTACCATCAGCCAGGATACATGACTGAAATTTACCTGGTTTCAACTGATCATCTGTGACATTACTTTTCCTTATAACAATGCCACTGCATCCCGTATCTCTTAATACTGTCACTGCCTTACCATTTACGTACCCAGCAGAAACAGGCATGTTCATTTTTTGATTACTTTGACATGCTGATGTAAGTGTTGTAGTGTTGTCATGAACTGTTGAACTTATTATGGTATCATTAGTTAATATGCATGCACCACATGTACCTGGACTGATTTCTTGGTGACAAGAATCTGTACTATCCGGAACTTCTAAGTTCTCATTAATTACCAGGGCTGTTTGACAAATAAGACTATTTACTTTAACAATTCTTGGATTACATTCAGATGCTATATGACCAATTTTATTACACCTATAGCATCTACGTTCTGTCTTAGGTACAAATGTATTTGTGCGTCGTTCTTGACCTCTGTCTTGTGAAGAATTACTTACTGCTGGTTTAGGTCTAGTTCCAATAACTGGATTACGTGACGTCAGTTGACTGGTTGTTAAATTACCTTTAGATGTAAGATTAATTGAACTTGTAAATCTAGCCTCTCGATACTGATCTGCTAAACCAGCCATTTCACTTATATTTTTAGGTGTTCTCTCTTTTAAAAATAAGCTTAGCTCTCTAGAGCATATATGGATAAACTGATCTCTCATCATCAGGTCACACAATGCAACAAAAGTACTTTCAATTTTTGACATCTCAAGCCATTTAAGAAAATAACTTTCTAATCTAACACTAAATTGACAAAAAGTTTCTCCTGGTTCTGGTCTACATGTTCTAAATTTCCGTTTAAAACCATCTTCTGTAAGATCATACCTTTTCAGGAGCGCTGTTTTTAAAGCATCATAATCCAATGCTTGATCTGACGTCATTAAAGCATAAACGTCAAGGGCCTTACCTTTCAGAAGAGCACTTAAATGAGTGGCCCATACACTTTTGTCCCATTTTTGAGCTTCCGCATAACGCTCAAACCGCCTTAAGTAACTATCCATTTCATCTTTCCCGTCATCAAAAGCTGGGATTTTTGGACCCCGGGGCTTAAATGTAGAGTCATGTGACTCTATAACCTCACCCTTAATTTTAAGTGCTGCTTGTTTTTCCAATAACTCTAGTTTATAAGCGTGTTCTATTTGTTTTAAGTTAAGCTCTTGATCCTGCTTTTCCCTTTCAAAAGCAGCTGCTTCAAGAGCAAACTTATGATCCCGCTCATCCTTTTCCTTTTGCCTAGCAGCAACCCTTTCATCTCTCATACTAGCTTGCTGCTCTTTAATGAAATCTCTAAGATCTTGACCTTCATAACCTAACTGTACCCCATATTCCTTTAACTGTTCTAAAATATCAATACCAGTAACAAACCAGACAATATCAAATGTAAACTAATACTTAAATCTAAAATCCCTACTACATCACCACAAATAATCTACCATTAATAAGTGTGTATATGTTTAGTACTCACAATATTCAGCAGTGCATGCTAACAGGGCAGAGTGACGAGCAGAATGTACACAAAAATGACTATAAGAATTTATGATTTCTGGGTCCCAATGATCAAGTTTAGTTTCTACATTCCCTGAAACAAAAGTATGCAAAACATAAAACATAATAATTACAAATCACAAAAAGTTACAAAATCCAATATTTATAAATTTTTACAATAAAAGAATTTTACAAGGTAAGCTTAAGTTTCAAAACAAAATTCAAATTCAGAGAAATTCACATTTGTAATCCTCTCTATGTCTCTATTACAAATTATAATACAGTTCATAATTCACTGACATATTGACTTAAATGACAGGTATCTTTGTTGATTTCATTTTTAAAATATAATATACTAGTATTTAGTTGTTGAGAATCTTGGGCATTCTCATCCCACTTCTGACACCAATGTCGCCTGGATGGTCGTCTGGCCAATTTATAAATTCCAAATGCATAAATACATTATTTACAAATTTATTTACATGTATTTACAGGTATATACAACAAAAAAATTATAATAATGTGATACTTCCCTCAACAGCTAACATATATGTATATGTGTATAATACACCACGGACTGTTCACTACTATACACTTCTGTTCACTATTATTACTGTCTATTACACTGTTCATTAATTGTTGCTGTACAATACACTGTTTATTAATGATTTATGTTCACAACTCACTGTATAATAATTATCACTGTTCACTAAACTGTATACACTGTTCAGTAATGATTAAATTCTGTTAAATGTCTTCAATGTAATACCCGAGAAAATGTGAAAATTGCTTGGGAATTTAATTATTACACGAAGTTGTGAAAATATGAAAATTACACAATTAAGTTTAATCTACAAATTATCATTTCATAAATTAATTCAATGTAATGTAAAATAAAAATGTAATACAAAACTTGACTATTTAGGATTATCTTATTTATCAAATTTTACAGAAGAAATTTAGCCATTTGCATGTACATACCTCAGAAATCCACTACCCTGCAACACTGCAATTACTATTACTGCACACTACACATATCATATGCAATACATTACTGTACAATTCAATATACCTGAACTGCAATACACTTTTCAAATAAACACACTGATACTGAGCACTGTCTCTCACCCAACTGACCACATGGTTATTATCACCTGAGGGTCCAAGTATCTGTATACAGGTGTAACAAATAATTAACAGGGGTATTAGTGTATGTGTACTGCTATTACTACATAGGGCTCCCCGCGGGTAAAATCCCATGTGTATAGAATTAACTGGCAATTATACATAACACTACAAATTATTATTTTTTGTTAAATTTTTTTATTTTTTTATTAAAAGACTATAAACATTAAATGTGACAACATGTTATTTTTAATTGATTTTTAATCTTGATACATCTTCAAATGGTCAAGTACAGTTTTTAATGTATTTAGTTTTCAATAAACCATGATCGCGGTAGACGATTTTACATTCCACCGCGGCAGAAATATTCAGTTTGCAGTGGACCACAGTGAAAATTTAATCCCTTCTGATCTGCAATTTCAAGTCTTTTTCCGATTTGAAATTAAGATAATTAAAAGAATGCCCAGTTTTTTTTTCAGCCGATTAACGTTTATTTTTCACGTGGAATGAAGAAGTTGTATCTTACTCTACAAGATATACAATTTGATACAAAAAAATAATAAAAATAAAAATCAAAAATGAATAAATAAATAAATAATAATAAAAATAATAAAACCGCGACTCAAAAGCCAACAAGTACATGGGCTAAATGAGACTGGATTTCAATTTGCCCCCCCCCCCCAGCCTCGTTTTCAATCGTAAGTTACGTCACCTGTCATGTTTTCGAAAAGTTGAATACTTAGACCATACCATTGCTACAGTTTTGCCATATAATGGCATATTTGATGTGTCTGTCAAAAGTTGGGTATTCCATAATCAGTGGATCCTCTTTGTGTTTACCACGTCTATGCATTTTTGAAGTTTATTTTAAGCTGTATCTTCTTTTTCCTTTTTTAGTTTACAATTGCATAATATTTTTGCTAATAACAAGTCTGTTACAATTGTATTTCTTACCAATTTATTGCATAAATATAATTATCAATAGTGACATATTTATCTGAAAATATTAAACATTGATTAATTAAACAAAACTTAACTGGAAATCCACTGACACTTAGGACAATAAAACTGATATGTTTAATTTTGCATGCCTACAAGGGCCAAAGTGTTTCTTATTCTCAATGGTATACACTGGAAATGCACCCAGGATCCACATTTTCCACACTCTACTCATTCAACCAAACTTTCAGTTTTGGAACTATCATCCTCCATCATGCATACACAACAAATATTTTTAATCTCATCTACATTGTCACTTTTAACACTATTCCTATTCTTTGTGTCATTCTTACAATTTCTTTTCTTTTTTACACTTATTTTCTTTCTCCATCTTTTTCTCCCCATTCTTTTTCTTCCTCTCTTCCTTCTCTCTTTCTTTTTTTTTTCTTTTTCCAAAATTTCTAGCTTCTTTCCATTTATGATCTCAAGTGATGTTAATAATCTATGTGAAGTAAGCTTATGTTTTGACGGTTTTGATATTTTAGACGTATTTTTCTTTGGTGAAAAGATGTTTTCAATTTCAGAATTAATGTTTATTATTGGACTCACAGATGTACCTTCATTTTCTTGTTCATTTGTTTCAGATGTTTTCAAGATTGATGTTAGTTTATCAAGTTCTTCTGGTGTATCAAGTGACAAATTGGTACCTAAAGGTATATCATGCATCTGTACTTCCGGTAACACAAATTCTGCTAAGACACTAGATACATCTGGATTAAGTGATGCTAATGGGGGACTTAGCAGCAATGCAACAGTCTGTTGTTGAAGTTCTGTTACCCCTGATGTTGATTGTTCCAGTGTAGATGGCCTGGGTAGAGCTTCATTAGATGAGGTGGTCAAATCACTTGCAGTATCAGATGGTGTAGCATCCTGTGAGGGTGTATCAAATGGTTCTGATGTTTTGAATGCGATTTGTGGGATTGCATTCTGTTTAGTGGATCGATTCCACAAGCCCGAAAACCACTTTTGTTATTTTCAGCAGTTACAGCAGGATTCCAAGCGGCTTTAAAAACACCACACCATGTATTCTTTGTGATAACATTCAGTGGACTGGCTGACAACAAAACACTACATTGAGTATCATAAGCTTAACTCAAAGGAGAGAACAACTTTTCTGTCTAAGGGCTGTAACCAGTGGGTAGTATGAGGTGGAAGAGCCAGAATATGAACATTTTCCTCTTTCGCCAACTCCCAAAGTCCTAAAACCTCATGACTGCTGTGTGAGTCTAGAATGAGTAATTGAGGACGATAGGATTCACAGTACTTTAGAAATATGCCCTTAAACCATCCATGTTGTAAATTAACATATGGACATATTAGTCATTTAATTTTGACAGAATAACTGTTCTTTTAAAATATGGAGACTGCATATATTAAAATTCGAAAACGATCATAGTATTTATTTTTATTAAAAAATACGTCAAGTGGATTTGCTTCTGTGATCAAAACCCCCTGTCAAAAGCTTCTTAATGGACTCTCTCAGCGGAAAGGTGAAGGTCGAAAACGCACGCGCTGTTTACTTCCAAAGTTTAGTTGATACAATTGTTTCAATTTTTAATTTGACATTAAAATATTTCTAGTTTAAGAAAATAAAGAATAAATGAATAACACAATTAGTTTTTAAAGTTTTTATTCAATTTAATAATTGTCTGAAATTGTATGCATGTCCCAAATTTTACCACTTTCCCCTAGCTAAAGGAGAAAATTGCTTGTGATATTGAGAAAAATATACATAACTTAAAAGTATCACAATAATAAAATATTAGTTTCATTTAATATCGTTCAAAAAAAAAAAAAAAAAAAAAAAAAAAAAAAACGATACAATATATAGGCTAGCGATCCTTTCACATTTTAAGTGGTCGCTGCCGTTTTGTACTGGGGTGATAACGTAGCCGAATATTTGGATCTTCACTGGTCGCTCGCGTGTGTCCAACATTATTGTTTACTTTACATAAATTAACGAAAAAGATATGTAAATTGTGAAATAAAGTTATATGTGTAATTTCATTTCCACATATCTTTGTACTTTGAAGTACAATGACAATAGAGTAGGGAGATACGAAAGACCGATTTTTTTAAACGATGAATTTGAGGTTTTCGAGTTTGAGAACTTTACACATGGTCAAATTTATCCACAGGAGCGCACCTATTAATGAGGTGCTATAGTATCCGAAATACTGTGTCGAACTGGCTGAAAACACAAAATTATAGCACTGCCTTCAAAACACGTCTTACCTCTTCTAAAGACAGCTGCAGAACGACACACAAAACTTCCAGAATGCCCTAGTAAACTGGTCATCATCATTTATATAATTCCTCTTACAGAGATATAGATATAAAGTGAAATATATTATGACTTAATTGAAGAGTTATATTACAAAATAAGTAATGATGGTATAAATAACATATCTACAAATTATATAGATACAAATTCAGTTGGCAAGGGGTATTCAGCCTATTAACTGGTGTTTATTTTTGGGTGATTTCTTTGAGTTGGATGGATAAACAAACGGTCTAGCTTGGACTCTGTATGACAGCGGGGTCTGAAATAAACAGGAGTAAAACTGAATAACTTTTACGAATCTTTATTTCTAGAAAACACAGTAAAAACTGATAAATTACAATATAAAATGCAAATATATTAGTAATAATAAAAGTTCATTCAATAAATATAAGTTGCTATCAGTAAGTCTCATTAAACAAAATAGGTCTTAGTAATTTACCCCAAAAACACCCACTGCATGATGTAAAGAACATAAACAATGCAGGGTAATTACGGCAAGAGGTATTAACACGAAAGGTTCTCCATTTATAAGATGGATTTACAACAAAAGAGCGTCTAATAGCAATTATACCGAAACAATAAAATACCAATTTTCAATACGAATTAAAAAGAGTTCGTCTCTGAATAAACGCAAGAATTTAACGAAAAAAGTATTCTAAAAACTATAACCGAACTGCATATTTGTGTGAGCCTGCAGTTTGGCTTGTATTTTTTCTGAAACTAAATGAAAACAGAGGCCTGAATTCGATGCTTGCTCTTTGTCACTATGACAAAGTCTAACAGTAATGTAACATTGTAACAAGTGAAATCTCTCTCTTGCTTCACACACATACAATAGGACTTTACATCAAGTCTAATAAAAATAAAATAAAATAAATCTGGTATAGATAACCATGACTGTTTAACTTCAAATAAAAGTGCTTATGTACTATCTAGGTTCTAACTTAAATGTAAGATAAAATATGAAAATTGTCTAAGTTCTTTTTTACTGGTTTTGGGAAATAGCAAGGGAAAGTTCAAATAGAAAGTTCCACATGAGGTGCAACACTTTTTAACAACTCGTTATTAAATCATAAAAATGAATGACAGTTGATATACAAATTATATATAAATGAAGTAATCTTGGAAATGTTCTTTTAGGAAATTATAAAATTCTGAAATCTGATTGGACGACACTTGCAGTTGTGACGTCACACATCAGGGTATTTCAGCCCAGGGAGAATTAACTAAAACAAGAAAAATTATACAAAAATATGCTGGCACTTTAACGATAAGGGCATTTCCTGCAACCTAAAAAGTAACTTAAAATAAACCTTAACCATTAAAAGGCCAAAAATATGCAGGGAATCTCTTTAAACCAAATGCACTATTCAGCCAGTACACAGGACACGTACCAGTAAAACCAAGAAAATTACGTGTAATGACCTAGGAAAAATATGGTGGGTATGATTCAATTTGTTCTGCTCAGCAGACAAGGTACCCACATGTCAGTTAGTTCTTTGAGCAGACAAGGTACCAACATGGCAGTTAGTTCTTAACTGATTTAGATTGCTTAGAAACTTCATTCTTTGACAACAAGATTTCATGCCGCAAGTAAATACTGATAGTCAAGGGAAACAACTCTAGTATGAGATCTCGTTCCCAGACTTAAAACAAATTTAGTACACATTAAAAATTAAATTTGTGGAAAAATAGTTTGATTACTACAATGAACCCATAAACTTAATATAAAATATGGCATCTATGCGGCAACTCGCATTTTACTCGCATACACAAATTAAATGAGATATATAAAACAGTTAAGCAAAACTTCTAATCTAAGTAGCATTGTTTTCGTAGAGGTTAATGTATAGACTGGTTTCGTGACGGCCTCTAGACTTGTAAATGAAAATACAAGCTTAATTTTCTTGTAAGTTGTAGACTTCTAGGTTTATTTTCAAGCATGTTTCAAAATCAGGAAACTCTTCAATCGAAACTCGACAAAACTCTTTACTGGATTTGGTAATTTTTCTCCAGTCTTGATAATAATGTTTAGCTGGTTCTTCCATAGACTTCACACCGTACCCTCTATGTAATGCTAGACAGCGGAACATGCAAAAATAGTCATCATAGGGTCTGCTAGTGATTGGATTTTTCAACAATGAATAAATACTTTTCTTTGTCATGAGATAATTAGGCAGATTACCAGTTCAACGGGGAATTTCGTGGATGTGACGAAAAAAAGTACATTGGTAAAAAGAACATGCACCCATTATGTATCTGGACGAATATGTAATAGCTCGTTATGGATATCCATTCTTCTTAACTTAAGGTAAAGGTGTCTTAAATTGGGTCTTCTGGATATAAACATGGGATTGTCCAGGACCACGTATTCGTATAAGGTGTAAAATATCTATACTCTCCAGTTTCTCGATTCTGCAATACAACACCAAACGAGAGGTTTAACCAGAAAGCGTTATTTTGATCTTGATAAATTTCATCAACATAACGCATCAATCGGTCAACATTGACATCATTAGTGACTGAAAAATCATAGGTGGATTGAATAGGACCAATACCATGGTTTTGTAGAATCAATGGAGTATTGACTTCATATAAATATTCATTGATAGTTCCATTTTTCTCTTCCCATGGTGCAGGATTATCTCCCGATAGTACAGTTAATGATAATGACCCCCCTTGCTGAAAATGTTCTCTCATGCGATGGAGATAGAGACTTCGTCTATTATTACATGTAAACGGACACTTTCTACAGTGGTAAGTGCGTCCTGGTGGTTGTTTATGAATTACTTCAGATGGTCCGGCTACTGGGCTTATCGATCTACCATGGGATGGCTTAGTGGGCGAACACCAGATAGCCTTGCTTCTACCTTTAGTAGCTTTTTCGGTTGCTTCAATGATATGACATTTCAGCTCACCTGAGCTGAAATCTCAGATGAGCTTTTGCTATCTATCTTCGTCCGTGCGTCGTCCGTTAACTTTCTGTATAAGCATGTATATTAGAATATTGTAGGTATTGGCAAGACGATCATTTTGGTATATCGCCCAAGGTCATATGTTGAAAGGTCAAGGTCACAGCTGCAAAAGAAGACTTAAATTGCTAATTATCTTGAAAACTATTAACTTTTTGTATATGCCTGTATATTAGAATATTGTAGGTATTGACAAGTCGTTCAAGGTCATATGTTGAAAGGTCAAGGTCACAGCTGCAAAAGAAGACTTAAATTGCTAATTATCTTGAAAACTATTAACTTTTTGTACAGTAGGGCTGGGACGAATCAGAAAAATTAATAACCACATGTTTTGTAATGTATTTATATTCTTACCATCACATGTGACATCATGCTTACCCCACCAAGTAACAACACCTTCATAACAAACAAGATACCATTTTTAAGGCAAAACAAAATCAAAATATCAACACAAAAAATAACAAAAAGTAGAATTTTTAGGGTATTATGGCATCAGAATGTCTGCAATAGAATGAGTATTCATTTGTTAATGACTAGATACTATTATATTTTATAGTCTTGGCACTTAAACTATAGCTACAACTGTAGATACTTGAAAGTTGGCACAGTCAAATGAGTTAATGTGTATGTTGCTACTAAGTTACTATTACTTACTACAGTGTAATAAGTTTATTACTAATCACATTTTACAAATATAGTTTTTCTTCAAAAATAGGAGTCTATCGACTTGATCAGAGGACAAACAGGACCGTTGTGCAGTAACAAGATCACCAGCACTGGCCACAGATGTAGCAGGTATGCATAAGTATTTCTTTGCTAGACTTGAAAGTAAAGGATATTTGTGCTCATTTTCTTTCCACCATTGAAGTGGATCACTATCAAGAGGGATACTGTTTTCTGACTTATAATCTGTTATTTCTTTATCAACTCTAATATTCAAAGATTTCGCCTCTTCAACTTTAGTGACAAAAACCTCTCCAAATAATTCAGAAAAAGCTGATGATTTTTTTTCTCTTCTTTTCAGGTGAATGATCAGGAACCTCTCGAGATTGTTCAGATTTTATGATGGCTGCATTAACTGGCGTATCATTTTCTGTATCAAGCTCAAGATTGGGCAATGGTGGCGGTGGTGTTTCTGTGTCATTACTTGTCAAAGTCAACAATCTGTCCAGCACATTTTGCTGGACTGTGTTGATTTTGCTTCTTCAAGGGATACTTTTTATTCAGCATCATCGATGCAAGATCTTTTTAGTAATGTCAATAGACATCAAATTTTAAAATTCCTTCGGGAAATAAACTTGTTCAATAAAATATGATTTTTATCATTTATTATCCAGTCTTTTATGATAACCTATCTGTGATATTACTTGTTTTTATCAGTTTAGTACTTGGTTTAGAATCTATTCTATTTAGTTTTACATAAATTTTATTTTTATATCTTGTTATATTTTTAACACTCTCTAGCCGCGAATAGCTGCAATAACGCTGATGCGGCTTTAAACCTAAACTCACTCACTCACTCATCTTCCTCTGTCTTTATTTTGACTGGCTGAAAAACAGAATATAGGCATGTCAGGCAAACAACTTTATCATTTAGAGAAATGAGAGTTATGGAATTGTGAAATCTATCGCATGTTCATTTCAAATAATACATATAATCACTGATACAGACTATACCAGTAAGCTTTTCTGACTCAATGTTATTTAAGGAAATTTCCATACCTCATAATTTAATACTGCTTTCATTGCCAAGGAAGAAAAGACATCACGGCATTGGACATCATCTATATATGGCATCTTCTTTAACCTCGGATCAAGACAAGAGCTTTCTAGCAACAAACGGACAGTGGCCTCATCAGTGTATCTGAAAATCAATATTTAATATCAAAGTCAGATAATTCAGCTGAAGTTAATCTTTTTGAACTGTAATATTTTCAACAAATGATATTTTCTATTTTTTAACCTGTGATAATAAATATTAGATTATATAGCTAATTGTTATTTTACATTATTTTAGTTGTATATCTATAATCTGTAATTTTTTATTATTTACCTAACCTCACCTGTGATATTTATTTGTAATGTTTGTAACATTTTTAACCTGTGATAATATTTCAGTTATTTTTATTTTTATTATCTATTATATATGTAATGTACTTTAATCTTTGTAATAAAATTTAAATTTCGCTTGACATTTTACAATTCTGTTTTAGAAATAAAATATTTTATTGAAATTATTTGTGAAATCTAAGTTTTTATACTTTAATATATTAATTACAATTTTTAGCTTTATATACTATAAATTAAAGAGGTTAAGTAACTGAAGTATACCTACCTTGGTTTCAGGTCTTTGACAATTGCTTCCTTTACTGAACTTATCAGAGAATTGTCACTGTCTTTCACCTTCAACTGACTTAAGAGCATTTCTTTTAGTGGATGGATAAGAGATATTGTAGGAGCTTTTTCACTGCATAATAAAGTTGTAGCAGTTTTCATTGGCTCTAGTGTCTCTTATTACCCCCTCAGCATTAGCCAGGTCATCATCAGATAGAGTATGTACTTCCTTTGCATTCTTTTTTATGTCTTTCATTTGAAGTGTAGCTTCTATTGCATTATTTTGCTCTATAAATCTTTTAACCATATCGTAAGTGGAATTCCACCGAGTAGGATCATCTTGGATCATACTTGTGCTGAGGCAGTTCCAAAATTGACTGTTTGTTGTGCAGTACAGCCATCCCTGTAGTGCTCTTATGAAAGAAGGATACTACTCTTCTTATACGAGACAGAAACCGATCCATTTGGGAAACATGTAAACCCCTCTGTGATGTCAAGTTGAGTGTGTGTGCATCACACCGTATGTGTATTGAAAATCCTGCTTTACTTGCTGCATTTACTATATTAGCTGCATTATCTGTAGTCAGAGATGGCATTTGTAGAGGTGCCAACTGCTACGGATTCTCCGTATTTGTTACGGATTTACACTTAAAAATACGCTGTTACGGTTAAATACGTCCCGAGTACGGATATCTATGAATTCCGGAATTAGAGTCGGCTCGTTACCATTAATTCCGGAGATACGATTCGGTTTGTTACCATTAATGCTTTTATTGACACTCGGAAATGGAATCGGGCATGCGTGCGTCAATCATAACAAAAATGACTGATCATCGTGATGAATCTCCTTCGAGAAAACGAGCAAAGAGAGCTCAGTTGAATCGTTCTGAATACAAACAATTCTGGCCATGTAACGATCCATCGAAACGTGAAGAATATGTTTACTGTACCGTGTGCAAGAAGGAATTTTCGATCGCACATGAAGGCAAAGATGATTGCCGACGACATGTGAACTGCAAGACTCACCAAGATTATTTAAAACTGCAAACGGGAAATACAACAGTAACAAAATTTTTCCCAACCGCTATCGAATCGTCGGAGCAACGAGTTGTAAATGCAGAAGTTTTATTTTCTAACTTCATAATTGAACACAATCTGCCGATGTCTGTTAGTGACCACGCAGCCCCCATGTTCAAACTCATGTTTCCCGACGCTGACATTGCTAAACAGTATGCTTGTCGTCCGACAAAAACAGCAGCAATCGTAAACTGTATTGGTAAAAATGCTTCTGAAACAATTTCTGAAAGTCTAAGAAATGCTCCATTTGCACTCTCAACTGATGGAAGTAATGACAAAGACAAAGACCCAATTGTTGTGAGATATTTTAATGCAAAGGTGGTGTCGTCTGTTCTGTGTATCCCCTCATGTACTGGTAATTCAACTGGTGAAAATATATTCGATCTAGTAAACAAGGCACTTGAAAATCGTAACATTTCATGGCAGAATTGTTTAGCCTTTGGGTGTGACAATGCCAGTGTAATGACGGGCAAGCATAAGGGTGTGGCCAAGTTTGTTTGCGATCAGAATTGTAATATTTTTATTAGGGGTTGTCCGTGTCACCTAATACACATTGCGGCTAAGAAGGCAGCAGCTGAACTAAAACTTGATGTTGAAGAATTGCTAATAGACATTTATTACTATCTCGACAAAAGTTCAAAGAGAAATCGTGAATTGAAAGAATTTCAGTTATTCTGTGAAATTAAGACTCATAAAATCATAAAGCATGTTGCAACTAGGTGGTTGTCCCTTTGACAATGCATTAACCGTCTTCTTGAACAGTGGGAAGCATTAATGTTGTTTTTTAACTCTGAGTATGAAAGGGAATTAAAAAAGAATACAAAAGTTAAGCAGTCCTCATTCACTAATAAAAATGCTGAGTCAGTGAGTAAGTCAAGTTCGTCTAAAGTTGGTTTAAAGTCAAGTTCTATAGAACCAAGTTTTAAATCTGATAAGTTGAGTTCATCTAAAGTTAGCAAGACAAAATCTTCAACAGAGCAGCATTCTGAGTCTATTAAGTCATGTTCTACTACAAAAATGAGTTCTAAGTCTAGTGAGTCAAGTTCTTCTAAAAGCATTATCAGCAATAAGTCAGCTTCTAGTACAGAGAAAAGTGGTAGTTTTGTTCAGGCTAGAGTTTTAAGAGTGTATACGTCATTAAATTCCAAAGTGTCCAAATAATACTGTTAATTTCTCCAGTTCACTCTGCCAGTCTTTGATAAAATAAACACTATTTTACAAAGTGAACAACCGTCGATTTACAAATTGAGACGAGATCTTCTATCAGTTCTGACAGATATTTATGTAAGATTTGTTTCCCCTGATGCAATTAAGTCAGCTAATGATATATTAAAAGTAAATTATTCGTCTAGGAAGTGTCAGCGGGAGAAAAATGATCTTGTTATTGGAGCAAAAACACGATGTTATATGAGCACTGAAGATATCAGTGCAGATGAAATGACAGAGTTTTATGTATCCATTAGAAATTCCTTTGTATCTGCTTGTGATTATATTATCCAGAAGTTTCCCTTAGATGATCCTGTTCTTCTTCATGCTGAAGTTGCTGATATAACATTAAGGGCAAAAAGCAAGTACCAGTCTTTGGAATGGTTCTTGGACAAATTTTCAATTTTATTAAGTGATGGTATAACTAAGGATACTGTGGAAATGGAATTTTCTCACTATCAAATAGACAGTTTAAATGAACAAATATTATCACAAGAGAAATGTGATGTATCTTGGCATATGATTGGAATGTTAAATGATCACAGTGACAAACCAAAATATAACAACTTAGCTAAAGCTATGTTGGGCATCCTTACAATACCTCATAGTAATGCAGACAGTGAGAGAGCTTTTAGCTCAAATGATTTGATCTGATCGTTTGAGGTCCCAATCAGTCACAGATTTCAAAAGCATCTCACTAAGATTGTCCGCTGTGTGGGACTCTTCCATTTTCCTAGTTTGTAGAACATATGAAACCGGTTGCCAATCATTCAGAAGGAACTGTGCAGTAACGGTGTTATAGGACTCGGTTGATCTTGAAGTCCATGAATCTGTTGTGAGTGCAACAAATTTGGCTTCTTTTAGTTTGTCCATAACTTCAATTTTTGTGTTTTCATACAACTTGGGAATAACTTTCTCGGAAAAATGTCTCCTACTAGGGATAACATACCGTGGTTCCAACTCGCATAGCATAGCTTTTTCTACAACAGAGTACGGCCTCATATCTTTTGTCAGGAATACTCCAACTGTTTTAGTTATACTTAAATGTCGCGGTGATGTAATTGGCAGTTTATTCTTTTGCGTAAATGCTTCTGAAATACGTAGTTGACCGCTAGTGCTACACAAAGGTGTCTTTTTTGACGAACCACTACTCTTGGGTAATTCAGAGGTACTGCCGCCTGAAGATCGCATTTCAATCGCGATGTTATGCCTCCGCTTCAAATGATTTGTCATGCTAGTTGTTGAGCCACAATAACACTTGATATTCATTCCACATATGTTGCAGACGGTGGTATTTTTGTCAATCTTTCCTTCCTTCTGCAGGAGAGAGAAATGATCCCAGACTTTCGATCTCCGTTCCGCCATGTTGTTTATGTAAGGCGATTATAAATTCCGAATCGAATCGAATCGTATTCCGGAATTTCTGACTCGAGATTCGAACCAAACGCACTGACTCGCGGAGCACCGAACTTTCCGGTGCACCGCACACTACTATTGTACAGGTATGTATATTAGAATACTGAGAATATTGAGTGAGTGAGTGAATTTATGTTTATAGCCGCATCAGCATTATTGCAGCTATTTGCGGCCAGAAAATGTTAAAAATTAAAATATATACATATTGAACAGATGAAAATTGAATAAGATTTTAAAAATAATAAGCTGATAAAGCCAGTTATATCACAGATAATGTTAATTAAATACTGGATAATATATTTTAAAATTATATTTTATTAATCAAATTGATTTTGTTATTGTGCAGGTTTGAGATTTTACAATTTAACACCAGCATGAAATAAGTAAATATAATACCAAGTTAGACAGTAGAATAGATTTTAATACCGAGTAGTGCCTTTTAAGGAAATTACTCAACTTGACCTTTATTAATTATTGGAAATATACATCACAATACATGTAGGATTAAAGATATTATTTACAGTTTGGATCAGGTCTCAATCTATTTTCAAAACAAACTGTTTATGTATTCATGTCCGTTTGCAGGATATCTGGTATGGCATGTTGCATCATGTAGTAGGGGAGCATGAGTGGCTTCTACCATATGCCAACAGTGGACTAACTCGGTGTTCTCATGGTCCACTTCGAGAAGAACATGAAAAAAAAAAATTTGAAAAAGGAAGCCCATCTCATGAAGCTTTAAGGAGTTTGGTGATGAACAAATGATTTTTGAATAAAGTGACATATTTCCTGAATTTTAGGTATGTTTAATTTAAATATCTCACCCACCCCCAAACAAACTGATTTTTCTTTAATTCATCCAAACTGGTTTATGAAACCTAAATTATTAAATAACTTGTATTCAGTGAAGGATTAAATCAATGTACATGTATAAGTAGGAAACTGGAATTGTAGACCATATTTTCAAATTTGTAACAGATTATGGAGTCTTACATGCCTTTGTTGAATTTATGACTACAACAAACACAACTTAATATAACAACTGCATGTAACAGGCATGAAATGCATCTATCAAACTTATAATATTTGTACATTGTGATATCTGTTTTAAATTATATTAGGTACATTGTCAGTTTTGGCACTTGTGCAGTTTTCTTTTAAATTGCTATAAAGGAAATATTGAATTGTAATTCTTGTTTTATTTAGGAGTACAGTTGAACTTGGAGTTTTCCAACAACAGACTTTAATGTATGCTGCCAAGAGATGTTCTTATTACCCTGTAGTTTATAGAACTAGAAACTTGCTCGCTGCACTTTATCATAACTAAAATTTCAACAGAGATGTTTTGAAAAACAAGAACGGAGAAATCAGGTTATTATCAGTATTATAAAAAGTGATGAGGAACTTCATCTTTATTGTGTTTGTTACACAGTTCCTGCTTATTCATTTACATGAACTTAAATTTTATTTTGTTTTAGTTAACCTGGCCAATAGCCTTATGTGAACTTGTGGTATGTTGTAAACATCCGAAAAACATTTATTTTTGACGTCTCTGAAACAGCTGGGTCGAAATTGACCAACATTTTGCAATTTTTAGCTCACCTGAGCTGATAGCTCAGATGAGCTATTGCTATCCATCTTCGTCCGTCGTGCGTCGTCCGTCATGCGTAAACTTTTTACATTTTAATCTTCTTCTCCAAAACCACTCGGCAAAATTTAATGAAATTTGGTAACCATCATGCCTGGGTGGTGCCCATTCAGATTTGCACAAATGGAGCAGTTATGTTCCCTTGGTTCCCATAAGGAGGGAAATATTGAAAAACTGTAAAAAATCTTCTCCTCTGAATCTACAAGAGATATGCCTTAGTTATTTTATTTATAACATCCTTAGGTCATCTATTTTCACATTTGCACAAATGGTAGCCATCGGGCTCAAAATGGGGAAATTGTAAGGCACTGAGTTGGGAAATTGCTGAAAATTATATATTTGTCACCATATCTTGAACACTATTTTTTGTATAGGCATGTATATTAGAATATTGTAGGTATTGACACGACGATCATTTTGATATATGGTTCAAGGTCATATGTTGAAAGGTCAAGGTCACAGCTGCAAAAGAAGACTTAAATTGCTAACTATCTTTAAAAACTATTTGTATAGGCATGCATATTAGAATATTGTAGGTATTGACATGACGATTATTTTCATATTTGGGTCAAGGTCATATGTTGAAAGGTCAAGGTCACAGCTGCAGAAGATGACTTAACTTGCTATTATCTTGAAAGCTATTAATTTCATGCATGGGCATGTATTTTAGAATATTGTATGTAATAACATGACAATCATATATGATTTGAAGTCATATATGTTCAAAGGTCAAGGACATAGCTGCATAAGTATATTGAATTTGATTAATGATTTGGAAATTATTCATTGCACTTCATTAACTTAATGGATATTATATAAGCTATTTATAAATGAAATGTGAGTGAATATTTTTTTTGATTAAGTTTTGTGGAGTTCTTAATTTGAGAAAACTGTTTAAGTTTCTGTACTTTATATATTGTCTATTGCACTTTGCAAACAATATTGGACGTATCTTCAGGTGAGCGTTAAGGCCCATGGGCCTCTTGTTTATTGAATTTTACAATATGTTGGAAAATTAAGGTTCAAGTGATAGTTTTCTCTTCTGGCATCTGCAAAAGATTTGCAGCTTTTAGTAAGGTCAAAAGCCAAGCTTGTAGAAATCAGTAAAAGTTGACAAGACATTTAAGCATATCTTCAATCTTATCAGTAAAGTTGTAGAACGTCGCTTAGCAGATCATGTTGGGATGTATCAACCAATGCAGTTAGTAAAAAGAGATCCTAGACATATTCCGCACTTTTGGCACCAGTTCCACCACCATCAACTTCGGAAATTGTGCAATCCAAAATATCCAGAAGATAATCTGAATTTTACAGATCAATATGATAGTCATAAACTATTTCTTTAATGTGTTCAAATTTGTCATCAGTGTATACTAGAATTACTAAGGATAAAAACGTTTTTATATGCATTAATTTTTTTTTCTAACAATTTGGACTTTAATATTAAAGTTCGACTTAATATCCAGGAATGTTTTCCTTATTGCCAACAATTTTATGTCATCATGTAACAATACAGTCTGTATTTCTTTCTGTTCATCATGTAACCAGATATTTTTCTCTTAAGATTGGTAGGGGAGCAGTGGCACATGGCATGCATTGATATTGGCTTATTCTGATTTATTCAGAGCTGGGGTACTGACAGAGGTTTTAGTCGTGATCAAGGTGGTATCCACAGTGATAGTAGTGATATCCCTGGTGGTGGTGCTGGTTACACCGGAAATACATACATACCATGCTATAATAAAATGTTGATTGAACAAGGTTAAAAAAATAGATTGTTTTTAATTTTTAAAAAAAGCTTTTTTCACTTATGAGATTATTCAGGAATATAACAACTTACTAATGTCATATGAACATCTTGATAAAGAAGATGGTCAAAGCCCCGCAAGTGTGAGGTGTTGCGTTGATCACCGGTCCAGTCTGACAAAAGACTTGAAAGTGGATGGTGACTGTTTTTTCTCCAGACATTCGAATTAGGAAATGAAAGTCACGATTCTTTCGGGTGTAACATAATGTAGGTCCCGTGTCACGGTTGGCATGACACGATAAAGTACCCTGTTGTGTAATGGCATCAGCACAACGCACAGGCATATTTTTATACCTTCGCCGATAGACAGCAACATTTCCATACAAGTGAAATATTCTTGACTGTGACATTAAACACCATTGAATCTTCAATGCAATTTTGTTCGCCTGTATGTCGATTACAAACAAATAATTGTACCCGGTAAATATTTTTTTTTAAAAGCAATATTTACCACAGGGTTTAGTCTTCTTTCCTCAAAAAATTTACCTTGCATGCAAAGTACATAAATTGTTGTACTGCCAGTTTGTTTTTACTCGTAATGTCTCTATGGATCCATGGACAACCGAGAGCGAATTGGTTTTAGTCAACATCAGTTTTACTGTAACGTCTTTCGCCACAAAAAACTGAATCTTTCGGCAATCATAACATTCTATGTACTTAGTGTACTGTTTACAACAAACCGCACAAAATTAAAAAAAAACAGTAAAAAGCTAACGCAATAAGCATCTTGACCGTTTAAATTCATCCACATAAATATTTCAATGTCGTGACTATTCTGAAATTCTGAAAAAATTCCGTGCAGTGCAGCATCCCCTAGTTCAAAGGTGAGCGGTTTAAATGATCATCAGTTTACCGCGAATAAGACTTTGATCAAAGAGATAACACACACGCGATGAACTAAGGTTTTAAAATGTGACAACTGTTAAAGGTTATTTTGTAACACCATTATAACTGATGCTTTATTTATTCAAAATAATTGAAACTAAAGAGATAAGAATAAGACGATAAGAGAATTTATCGCGACACGGCGAATCTCGTGTGAAACCATAGACGACTTGTCCGGTTTTCACAGATCTATATGTTGAGACCATTTGAATTATTTTTTCTGTCATAGTTTACAAAAGAGCAAATTTTCCCAAATCTGGGTTTATTTACGGTTTAGAGATAATAATAATAATAAAATGTCAAATAAATGTTTGTCCGTTTATTTTCTCCGTCCCTGCGAAAATAATATTTTTCTTGACTAACTATACAAATAAAACACAAACAATTAAAATAGAATGCTTACTTGCAAGCTCGAATTAATAAATGTTTGTCAGTTTAGATCGTGTAAGCTATGTACAGAGGGAGGTTAATCTCATAAGTACGTGATAGCTAAAAATATAATAACAGCAGTGGCAGCTAAAAATCTATGGCTTGAACGTTGAAGTCATACGTTTTTGCCTTAAAACAATTGAAACATGCTCGTTCTGTCTTGTTTCAGAGTTATGATGACATGTGTAAAATGTAAAATATAATTATTGCAAGTATGTATGTAAGGAGTTTAGCTCAGTTGGTAGCGAGATGGCGTTTGAACCAAACGGCCCGGGTTCGAATGTAAAAAGTACAACAAAGAAGAAAAATGTTACGAATTTCCCCCTGCGAGAAAACATGTGGATTTCGAGAGATGATGTTTACAGGTGACCATGCAATGACTGACTTTGGACAATGACTTTTTAAGAAAACACACAATAATTTTACCGTTTTGGCTCATAACATGCGTAGTTTTGATGGATATTTTTTGTTAGAATATCAAATTGACCAGTCTATTCGACCTGACAAAGTCATTTATTCCGGATCTAAAATAATGCACATGCACGTGTCGAGAGGTTTAAATATTTGAATTATTGACAGTTTGAACTTTTTACTTGTCTATATGAGAACACTTTATAGCCTCTCCATCAACTAAGATTTCACCATTGTCGTTCCAGTTTAAATCAAAGCACCGGAGGTGCCGTACGAACAGAGAGCATGGAAACGCAAGAGGTCTTTGAAAGTGAGTGTAGGTAGCAGTACAATCTGCCTTATCCCATTCCATTCCTATGCGATCAAGGTTGTAAAACACGATATGGAAGGGGAGTAAGAATTCATGACTGGAAAAGTGTCCATTATGTTTTTTTGTATTAGTGTTGGCAAAATACCACATTAAGAAGAGTCTGTGCTAAAGCAAAGTTCTTTCACATTCCTAGCATTTCTCCAAGAAAAGACAAAAACGTTCATACGTTACATTTTTAATTAATTACACAAACAGAAAGATGTTTTTATGGTGTCATCGATCGTTATATTTCTCAATAACGACAAAACAACCGCAAATGATGGTTGCAAAAAACTGTTTATATACAAAATACACGCCACCTACCGAGGATTTACCCTAAAACATTCCATGTAAACTTCTATAGTACATCTTGCACAATCGACAGGAACTCGTGAAATCTCTCAGCTATAGCTTTTTTCCCGGTCGATTTCACAATGCTGCTCTCAAAATCGTGTATATCATTTTTACGCTACTTCGACAAAATTAAAATGTAAACATGTCTACATCAGATATAGGTCAGGGTTAGGGTTATTATTGTTGGGGCTTCGAGGAGGGGATGGGAAGGGAAACGAATGAAAACAAATACATTCCTATAAACATGACATTTGCTATCGTGCATGTAAGACATGATTTCTTTACAGCACTTTCCGCATCATTTACTTTTACTTATACGCTAAAACTTCGGGTAATGTTGAAAAAATATTGCTGTATTTACTGTGGTTCACTCTTCTCGCCACAACGCACGCTACCAAGAAATGACACGTGATATATTTCATCCAATCAAAAGAGGCCGTTTAAATTATGGGATATCCGCGAAAATGTTGCGATAATAGGTCTGTGTTTACATAAACTGTTCATGTATTCTTTCGCTGCGCCGCATTGTATCCTTTCCACCAAAAGTTTCTCCACAGAATCCATGTATAAATTTTATTTTCAATACCACATACATTCATTGTTACCCTCAGCACGTACTTATCACCCGCAAACTACCGTACTATATTCCACATATATTGCGCAAGGATTTGACATAGCGGTGACATAGCCCGTCCGATTTAAAAAAAATGCTTGCGACGTACGTGACAATACATCACAGAGATTCCTCTCTGTTCGTAAAAATTGTGTTGGATTAAGAAATGCATCAATGCTTAGGCTTTCCTTTGAAGAATTTTTGAAACCGACATTTACAGTACTTCGGTAAATTTATTTGTTTCAGGCATGGTATAGCGGTTACACTTTTTATATAGACTTTTCGCGTAAGGTCACAATTGCTACACTTTTTTAAAGATTACATCGTATTAATCAGTGGTCCTCTTGTTTGACTTTTAACACGAGTTGAGAAGTACATCTACAAACGATCGTGATTACATGTGTTAACTTTTACATAATTTAATTATTTTTTGCATAATCAGTGGTCCGCTTACAACCCGATCTTTTAACATGAAATACGATATACATGTATATGAACACTACATAATGTGCGTAATAAAAATCACACTAAGAATAAAATATATAATCATTTTATGTAATTGTTAACTCATAAACTATTTACATGACAATCAAATAAATCAACAATAAAAATCAAACATAGAAAGTACATAGTGATACACGAGGACAGAAACTATTCTAACATATACAAATTCATTAAAAAAATCTCTTTCTCTCTCTCACTCTCTCTCTCTCACCAATTATTATCTCTATCTGGATGTAGCAACAAATAAAATACACATAAAAATTAATTTCAAAAAAAAAAAAAAAAAACACTCTACCCTCTCGTAAATGACAAACATCCTTGCACACACACATATTTACTCAATCATAAAACCTCTATCTAGATAAAAAAATAAAGACGCATAAAATCCATTTACAAAAAATGATTCTCCCCCCCCCACACACACACACTTACCATCTCTCTCTCTCTCCAATCAAAACCTCTATCTAGAGTATAGAAAATAAAATACATAAAACATTCATTAAAAATACAAAATGTATAATTCTCTCATGCTCACGACACAAATAAATTCAATCCTCCTCTGACAAAAATCAATACATGGAAAAATAAAAAATCGTACAATAAAAAAAAAACAAACAAAACAAAGCAAACTAACAGCAAATGACCTCTTTGTGTAGAAAACGGAAACTACAACTGGGGGCGGTAATTTACCCGCGCTTGTTTCCTCAAAGTCATGGGGCTATGGCGGTTAACACTAACAGTTTCCTCCACGTAGAGGTCATCAGTGCCGGGAGAAGAAGTAGAAGATTGGGACTCCTCATCTCTACAAACAGCAATTACCATAGGGATGTCGTCTGCCGAGTGGAAACTGGCTTCACCGACTGAGCCAGATTCATCCCTATTGCAACTACTGCTTGTGGGGTCACGTACTCTGCTGGCGGTGCTGAGAGCCTTGGTGGTGGGGGTCTCCTAAGGGGACGTCTGGCCAGGGGTGTGTTATGGTCAAACACACAATGTTCCTCTGTCCACCGCTGTCTACTTGCTCTTTTGCGCAGAATTAGGTACCTGCATAGAGCAAAACAGGTACCTAACACTGCAGAAGCTAAAGGGTATAACTGTAAATACATAAAGCAAAGCACATACAGCACAATAAAGCAAGCAGATTATAAAGCATGTGGCAAAGAAAGCAAACCAGGTTGTGTTGCTATGTAATGTGTTTGGGTAGAATTAAATCTATCATATATGAAATGTGTAACTACACATGCCAATAGACTAAGATTAAGGAGTAATCCCGCTGTAAAAAATGAAATTCATTTCTTAAAAACCATGTATGGTGCGTTGTTATATGGTGCGTTTTTACCTGGAACCATTATGTGAGAGAAGTGCAAGAGGATGGTTTAGATTATGTTCACACAAATATCGTAATACATCACATATAGGGGAGATAAGCGCAACATGCTTACTATCGATTGCGACGTTAATTTGACTGTGTAAAGGGAAATAAATCTTATAGACATAAGGACACATAGTCCTCTACATGTATGATTGCTTACTATCGATTGTTTTAAACAACTATAAAACTAACTACAGATAAACAACTATAAAATTAACTACAGAAAGAGTAAGTAAATCAACAAGTGCGTGATAATCTCACTAAACGTAAGTCAACTGTTTATATTAAGATTGATCAAAATGTGCAATTTCATCGTTTGACGATATGTTAAGTAGTAAATCACTTTGACACTCCTTTTGTTTGGGTTCCAAGTCTCTTTTGTTTCAAAAAAAGTATTAGACGAGTATTCCAGAAAGGGGGGCAAGTGCACGAAGCTTTCCTTCCTTGCTTTACTCATAGGTATCGGTGGATGAAAACAGAGCACTGGTCACATTAACAGTGGTATTAGGGTACCTACCTATAGTGATAGTCAGATCCGTATCACTGGCTGATACACTAGGTACACTGTCAGGGGCTGTTGCCGTAGGGACGGTTGCTTCAGTGCTGGGACCAAATATACAAAACAATGTGCTAAGTAAGGATCACTCGTGGTACTAGTAGCTGCTGAAAAATTAGATAAATTAGATGATGATGATATAAGCTTAGCAGCCATGTTAGTAGAAGCAACTGATGAAAAATTTAATAGATAAGTTGGAGTGATAAGCTTAGAAGACATGATAGTAGAAACAAATGTTGAAAAATGAACTGAATCGGGCACTGTATCACAAGAACTTGACAAAGCGTTCAGATGGAAACTCGGTTGAATGAAGGTTACATCGACAGGCCGCAAACATGAAGATTGTACATCATTAATAATTGTTGGAATTGCGCTATAGTATGTTGTTCTAGTAGACTGCATTAAACTTGATTGTATTTCGGTATTCACATCAGAGGTGCTTGTTGGAGAGCGCATTGTAGAAGCAGTCATATAGGACTGAACGCTGATTAAACGACCAAGAGTCGCAGTAGGTGTATTGTATGTTTTGGACTTAAAATTGGACTGATCACCAGAGGAAAGATAAAAAGCGGTCGGTGGTGATACGTCAACCACATCACTTGTCCGTGATTCACCAATATTTGTGATAATCTGATCTGATCTGTTTGATGGCGTGAATGAAACTCTGACACATGGAAGTCTGTGTCAGAGTTTCAACCTGTAACACACCTATGGGTGTTCCATGCCTCGGTAGGAGTTTACTGGTTGTGGGTCAATCATAACCACATGATAGGCAGTACCCTCGAGCATAATAGTACTGCAGTCTGTCCCTCGTTCTGACCCCCGGCAGTCTAAACGGGTGGTGGTCCCCTGACAACATTGGGACCACGGCACAGCAATTGTTGGTGTAAAAAACGACTATCAACATCTTCGTCGTCTCTAAAATCTCGGCTGTTATGTATAACTGTTTAAATAAGTTGGTCTTATTGTATGTATCTGATTAGATGAAGAACATTGAATCTTGATTTGACCATATTATCAATTAACCCCCAAGTTCATAATGTTACAATCTTACGACCTTCTGTTTTATCAACTGTTGTATATTATAACACCTTTAATTCGCAAACTTCAGTGTCATACCCTTTTTTATTTACAAATGAATTCGTTACCCTCACTGTCGTGTCGTATTTTCTTCACACCTTATTATTCTTAATGTATCGGATATCGTGTTATTTATTTTTCTAAATTTATATCACTTGCTTATAAAACGCACTATTGTTTCCGAATAACACGTGTAAATCGGTAACAGTCGAGTTCACTGAATATATCTATCTGCGTTGTTAAAAGTATACTCATTCTGGCAAGATGGATATGTGTCAAAAACATCCGTATTTTTTTGTCAAAATGTGGCGGTGCGCTGAGGGGTTTAAAATCCAAACAGCATAAGGACATTGTAATAATAATTTTGATTGCTTGGGCGCCTAGGCGCGACAAGCCATACAAGTTCTGTGATTGCAGACCACCTGTCCTGTACAAACCTCCACAAAAATATGTGTTATGGCTATATGGCCAGTGATTAAATAAAATTAATCACTTAATTTTTGTTTTGACCTTCTTTTAAGAGGGCCGCCAATCAATTCAAAAGTAGATACACAGAGACAAAGAGAGAGAGAGGACTGTTACAGAGAAAGAGAGAGAGAGAGGACTGATACAGAGAAAGAGAGAGAGAGAGAGAGGACTGATACAGAGAAAGAGAGAGAGGATTGATACAGAGAGGAGAGAGAGAGAAAGGACTGATACAGAGAAAGAGAGAGAGGGGACTGATACAGAGAAAGAGAGAGAGAGAGAGAGGACTGATACACACAGAGTGAGAGTGAGAGGACTGATACAGAGAGAGAGAGGTCTGATATACACACAGAGAGAAAGAGAGAGAATAACTGATTTTACATTTCAATTATCGAACCTTAATTAAAAGGTTCTGTCGTTGTCGGTATGGGCCGTCCGGAAAAAAAACGTCTCAGTTACTTAACGTAACAACTCTTGGACGTAGTATCCCACGATGCCATCACATTGACACCATGGTATTCTTGATACAAGCCCTTCTTTTATTATGCATTGGAGCTGGAGATGTGTTAATGTCGTTTCCAGGTACGTTAAGGGAAAAAAATTCCCACACGTAAAACATTTAAGTTTTGATATTGGAATATGAGTAATTGTAGGCGGAGGTGGAGGCTTATAATTCCAAGGAAGGATAGATGGAGCTTTCCTTGAAGTCATGCTGTCGGAAATGATTTCAGAACAGAATGTATACCTTATCATGTGAATTTTAAATACGTAACAAATCCTCACGTGAACCACTGGTACTCGGCGATAAATCAAGCGTAGTTTTATCTCATTTACAACAATATATTCAAACTCCAATATTATATCTTATCGCTTAAGAACATGCGTGTTTTACTATTATATTTAGATTAGTATCACACAAGTGTGACGTACCAGTAAACTAAACAATAAAGGCATTCAGATCTTGACCACACAATTTTCAGTATAAATAGCAAGGATTTCTGCTAGCTCACCCAAAATATCAAATACCTTTTTATTCGTCATCAAGTTACATTTCCAAGAAGAAATGGAAAATTCTCAGAAGTAAGTTGTTTTTTTTTATTTATTTTATTTAAGAGAGAGATAGAGAGGAAAAAGAAAAAGTTCAACATGTAAGTTTTATTTTCAAAAATCATTTTCATGATAGAGAGAGAGAGAGAGACAAAGAAGAAGAAGAAAAAGTGCAACATGTAAGTTTTATTTTCAAAAATCATTTTCATGAGAGAGAGAGAGAGTAGAAGAAAAAGTGCAACGTGTAAGTTTTATTTTCAAAAATTATTTTCATGAGAGAGAGAGAGAAAAGAGAAGAAAAACTGCAACATGTAAGTTTTATTTCAAAAATTATTTTCATGAGAGATTACTTGAGGGTATTTTTATAATTTGCAAGAAAACACTTCTATACCTTTTCTTACAAATTCTGTATGTTTATCACGTTTTAATATTATTTATCTTACAGTGACATGTCTTCACCAATTTTACCTGGAGCCTCTAGGTCAACTCCATGTCAAGTACCTCCAGTGTCCACACCGATTTCAACAGGACCCTCTACATCCACCCTGGCAAGGGACGATGTACCGGACTGTAGAAAAAAGTTACGTTTTTCAAACATATCTGATGTTAGCCTGACACCCTGGTCTTCGGACGATACATTACCACCCGACCAAATTATTATGTGAGTTCACATATTTTTGGTTTGTCATATTTCCCTTAATATTGTATTAAAGAATGACAGTTAAAACGGTTAATAAACCACTCCCCCATCCCCCAACCGGTCCATTATTATGTCACCGGTTAAGTTGATAACAACGTGAAATGTAGAATGTAAGTTAAGATCACACAGCATGTTTTCCTTCAGGGTGTGGGGATTCTGGATTTTCTTTCTTGTTTTCTCTCTCGGTATCATTGTTGATGTTATTGTACACTCACTATGTTGTATTTTTTATTTACAGAGCTGACATGTTGTCAAGATTGATGTATTTGAGAAAACAGAGAAGAATTTGCCGGGATCAAATAATTGCACTCAATACTAAAATGAACATTATGATCAAGGAAATGGAAGAAATAGAACGATTCGTGAAAAAGGAATGTAACGGAGAATTAGAAATTAAATGGCTGTAAAAATATAAACTTTATAACAAAAATTAATAATAATAATAATTCATGGCTGAATTGTTCTGCAAGATAAATAATATAATTTAAATTGAAAAATAATATGTCGTCTATTGGAAGTATAACATTTTGAGGGGTGGTATAAAATTATAGGAAGTTTTTAGGTTCCTTTTGTTTTAAATCTGGGAAGACAATTTCTTTCTTCCTCTATTTTTTTTATGTGATTAAAAGGTATTTGATATTTTGGGTCATTGTATACATATATATCAAGCATCCTTTAAATGTTTAATGGGAGGCTGACACATTTATTTTGTTATGAGACTATTATATCCCGACAGTGGAGTTTTTCAACTTCATATTTTCATTTGATTATCACTACAAAACAACCCCTCGTGATGGCCAACATTGATCATATGATATCATGACCAAGTATGAATGAAACCACCGAAATGTAATAGATTTTAAAATGTTTATGTCACGTGATCTAGAAAAATTCCATTCATAAAAATCACGTGGTATTTTAAGAGTATGAATGAAATCACCAAAATGCATATCGATTTTAAAATGTTTGTGTCACATGATCTAGAAAAATTCCATTCATAAAAGTTCAATATTTAATATTTGCTATTTTAATACATCGTTGTGTTATTCAGAAATGATCACTGGAAATCTTTCACACGTTGTTTATGAATGAACACACAGACACATATATAGATATATATTCTCAAGTGAATTCATTCATAACACATCTTTTGTGAAGGACGCACGCATTTTAATTTACTAGCCTACATAATGCATAAACATATTGACGTCACGGGCGAAGATGAAGGGTACATGGGAGACGTGGAGGATACTTTGGACAACACAGATGGAATAGATATTAACGTTGTTATCCAGGACCATGCCTTCAAAAGCAGATCATTGGACATTTGTCAGAGATTAAGAGACAAAAAATCACCTATCACAAAGATCTTAGTTATCGTTTTTACTGGCGTGTAGCTAGCAACACTTCTAGCTGAAATTATGAACTTTCCTCAGAAATTCAACACTACCTCAATTTCTACAGCTTTGGGATAATTTAATTCGCCATAGTATCCACGATTTCCTTTTATGGTGCATTAATGATGCACATGTGATGGGTCATTACCACATCCGTTACACCCTTTTCCGGTGCACTTAACATTCCAGACATTCCAACCCTCCATAGTGAAGTATATGCTGATATTGAGGTATGACAATATCAGACCAAGTTCAAAGTAAGTGAATCGCGAAGCGATTCATGTAACTTTAAACGTGGTCCGATGTTGTCATTCCTCAAAGACAACATACAAAATGACATTCAATCCTTATGTGTACATTATTTCAACCCAAAAAAGGTATTGTTAATTTTCCGAAAGTCGGTGTATTAATGTGGTTGGAAACACTTAAAACGAGATAACTGTTATTGTAAACCATATAGTGAGAACAGCCATATTGATTTGTTTCGTTGCTTGGCGATCGTAAAATATAGTTTCGTAAAACACTTTTGAAAATAACGTTCTATTTCGAGAATGTAAGACATTATATTATCAAGCTTCTGTTGAGATGTCATATCTTAAAAAGTGACAAAACCGCAGCTATTTTCAAAAAAAATGATAGGAATCTTTCTAGTTCGGTGTCACCAAGAAGGTAGGAGATAACGGAAATCGGTTCAAATTTAGGCAGTACTCCGCCCGAGGCTGTACATGACTAAAGTAAGACTGATAAAGACGTGTCTTAAACAGCAGATGACAATTTGGACAAACAAACATCGAGTCATCTTGTCAATGGGAAAACAGCGCCAACAGTTTGTGCAAAGTTGGCATAAATTATAAAATAAATTATAAAACATTTGGCTGGCAAAAACAAATGATGTTAATCGGAAATTAATGTTTGAAGACATTTGAGACCTAATAACTTGGAGATGTTTTAAGTACCAAGAATAAATGACGTTTAATCAGGCATGCCAAACTCGGAAAATAAAACAGTTCTAGGTTTCAGAATGTTCAGACACAAATGTTGAAGACATGCATTCCTTTGGTTAACTGCATTGATGAACTTGTCAAAAGTACTGCAGATGCTGTTGAAACTGATGATACGGTCTACCAATTAATTGACTTTTGCAATGATAATGGGTGCCAGCTAAGAATTTAGCTTAGAAAGTCACAAATTCTTAAAAGATGATCTTCCAGACTACGAGGGATTATTCTTTAGACTTGAATCAAGTAGCACAGCTCGTTTTACAGTCTGTTCCTGTTATTTGGTAATGCAGGTCGATTTTGTCTAAAAGGTAAAGGCGCTGACCAGTTTCCATGTTCATCTTTTCGAAACTTGGTGTCCATTATCTTAATAAAATCTCTATCATCCATTAATAGACCAGCTTTATTATCGTTCTCGGGCAATTTAAAAACACCTCTCCCAAAGTACCTTTCATCACTGAACAATCCTGAATCATCATCCAAGCTTAAATCCGTGTAACATTGTTCTTTGCTAGAAACGTAATTGTCTTTAACTTGAATTATTTTGACATGGAACAAATATTGATTCTCGACACGAACTGATCCAATTTGTTTTATACACATTAACACTTCTGGTTTATGAACCTTTCCTAAACATGCTTCGTCGACAATAACCCAACCAAGTCGAAGTCGTTGAGCATATGGTGTGTTCTGTTTTCTTATCCGTTGTTCGAGAACGTGATGTGCTTTAATTAGGTCTCTTCCTATTAGCAATAATATCTCCGCTGAATCATCGATAGAACGTAAACCATAAGCTATATCAATCAGATGTGTAAAATGTTTTGCAACTTCCGGTGTAGGAATTTTGTCCCTGTTATCAGGTATGTCATAATGTTCTATCGAGGTTGGTAATTTTAAATTTACATCCTTGTCAATGATTGCATTACTATTCCACTTGCGATTCTGCCATAGGTAGATATACGGCCTGCACATGAGGAAACTGTGTATTTGATATTGTTACTCTCGATGTTAAAATAGTCAAAAAATGCAGTCTTAGCTAGACATCTATTACTTTGTTCATCTAATATCGCGTAACATCTCGGTGAATTTCTTAGATTACCATATGAATAAACATTGACTAAAACTATCTTTGCACATCACTTTCCTGGAAAACCATTTCAAATTTCAGTGCCTCCTCGCCATGAGATAATCCAGATCCAGCAGCATTCAATCCATCACGGCTAGTATCTACATTCGGGTTCAAAGCGGTTGCATGACTACTACTCTTACATTCGATACGATACACATTTTCTCGACAGTTACGTTGTGCATGAGAAGTTGAATTACAACACTAAAAACAAAATCCATAATTTCTTAAGAGTATCCTTCTTTGACTTACTGACTTTGCACTGGTTCAAATTATGTTTTGAAGTTTTATGTATGGGACAAGAAGTGCATTTGCACTTTGCATGTAATTTTATCCATGCAAATTTGTCTTATTGTTACTAACATGTATTCCTGTACCCGATCCACGCGGGAACCTCTCTCGATTTGAAGGATTACCTGTGACTTCGTATTGAAATCCTGGATCATTTTTTGATTTTACTCAAGTTCACGAATAAATTCTACAAATATAGAAAATGGTGGAAATGGCATATTATTCATTTTCTTGTATTTTGCAGTATTCATTGCCCATTTGTCCTGTATGTTATAAGGTAGTTTATTCACTATCGGTATTTTTCCTGACGATGAATCATAGTAACCCAATAGCGACTTATATCGTATATCTTCCTTAACTGTTTCAATTTCAGACAAAATGTCAGCAAGATCATAATGACGTTTTGAGTCTTTGTTCGTAAGTTTCGGGAAATTTAATATCTTTTGCTTTAATGCAGCCTCCACCATTTCCGGGTAAATATAGCGATCATCTAAACGAGACCATATTTGATCAACACCACGCAAAGGATTACTTGAATTAGCTAACCTTATACTGAGAGCTTGTCTTGAAGAATCCGGACCCAGCCTCTTTATTAACAAGTCCAACTCTTCAGAAGCAGTACTTTGTAACTCGCCCATTATTTCCTTAAGCCTTGCCTTCCAAATGGAAAAAGTCTCTGGTCTGTCATTGAAGTGTGATAACCTGGACAACAACATGTCTTTCTTCAAAAGAAAACGTGTAAATTCCATCTCCATTATATGTTCATTAGATTGTGTTTTCATTGAAGTATTTTGTTTACCACTGTAATCATCTTGTTGAAAAACAGGTGCATGTGGAATTAGTTTTGATTGTGCTGGTGCATATACTGCCTGTCCAGCATTCTCACAATAAGTGTTTTAATATAAGAGTATCTACAATATACGGCCTTCCTGAGTCTCTAAAATGTTTATCGACAAACTGACTTGTAATTATTTCTGTACTTTCAACTTTATCATTCTGAAGTATCGGTTCTTCAAAATCATTACTAACTGACTGTACTGCCTTGTATTCCGCTTTGGCAGCTGCTGCCTCTTTACGATCATTTAATAGTTTCAATTCTAACTCTGCTTGTTTACGAGCAACATTCGCTGTACGTATAGCTTGTTCATGTTTAAAACTAGCTTCTGAAATTTGTTCCTTTTCAGACAACAGGGCTTGTTCACTTTTGATTTTTATTTCATCTTCAGTAAATTGAACTCGTGCTTTGGTAGCTTGCAATTTAGCTAATTTACTTGCTAAAATTTAACTAGTATCCGATCTCTGTGACCTAACACTATGTAAGGTCCTATGTGAAATTACACTTTCCTTTTCTATAAGTTGTTTTTTGAGCATCAATGCTGTTTGGGGTGTTACTAACCACCTCTATATGTTTTGAAATAATTTCCCAGTGATGAGTTAGTGAAGTTTGTGCTTCAGCGGTTATTGCCCATATCAAGAATTCAATATAATCCTTTGACACAGCACAATATTTATCATAACTGTCAACAATAGCCTTCTCAGTCTTGCAGTGCTGAGAGATCAATCAAGGAAATTGCGGAAATTCAGTGGACCTCTACATGCGACCAAATATCTTCTATTTTTTGTAAATGAGTGTCTTTATTCGTAGTATATAGTTCTAATGCTACCTCGTGAGGCGTTTAATGTTTTTTTCATCAGCTTGAGTCAGCTCAGAATATGAATCTGTAACACTCATTTTTTACGGTTAAATTACTATTCTGTGTCAAGCCAAGATTGGGTCCTGCTCGTATTCAGGGAACCTAACAAGCTGTTCCATAAAAGGTGTATAGTTTATTGTTTATTACCTCTAACACTCACTTGTATGCGGTAATTTAACCGTAGTCCTATTAATGTACTGCCACAAGATTGGCTGTTCTAGAGTTCACACGTGTAGATGATAAACAAAGAGTTCTCCAAAAGGGTGATAATACGAATAAACCACCAACATATTAAAGGCGAGACAACTCTCATTCACGCTGATAAAGTTACGTTAGACATGTAACAGAACAAGTTACGTCATAAAAAACGGGTCGTGTATACCAACTTACAAAACGATAAAATACGATAAACAGAGATTTTCAACAAATTTTTCACTTGTGGCTTTGTAAGGGATAAATAACTTCATTGAGTATCATTTGGATATTAATGACGGACAATTTTATGCAATGTCAGGTTTCCCAATTGATTTATTAAAGTTTCCGTACATCAGTGCACATGCTCCAAGCTTAAAATAACAGTCATTAAACATGTGCCCCACATGTAAGAGGATTACGTTTATTTACAGCTTATAGGAATAAAATTTGAGAAAATGAATCTCAAGGATCGTTGTCAGAAGTTGCCTATTTTTTAATAAAAATATATCTATAGAAAATAAAAAAAAATGAAAAAAATGAGAACTTGAAATACTTAATGCAACTCAAACTATAATTTTCAAATAATCTTTATTTCAATATGGGCAAACTTTATGCAGCTTGAAAAGAGTTAAAATTAACTAAGTTCGATTTACAGTCGTAATGTTTTACAATGGAACCCTGTCTAACAACTCGCTAGACAAATTTTATTTACAGTACAGGCCTGTCGAAAGTTAAACACTTTAGTGCCGAATAAGTGCCGACTCGGCAGCTCGTCTTGGCCCCTCGGCAGTTATGTCTTGGCCAATAGTAATCAACAGCTCGGCACCTTTTCAGCAGCTACCTTCCATCGATCGGCTGTTTTTCGGCCACTTTTTGACTGCTCGGCACTTTTTCGGCCACCCGACCCTTCGATCGTTAGCTAGAAAACATCAGTTCAGTAAACATGCCTGCAGTTGCGCGTATATCGCCATATTTTAGAGAGAAAATGGTAAGATTATCTAACTCTGGAGTAAGTCAAAGAGAGATCAGTTCGAAAAAAAGTAGAGAAGATAATTTTCATATGTCATTAGTGTCGGTGAACAAGTTTCTGCAGCGGTTTAGGCGACTTTCTTCTACACCAAAAGTTTGATGACAGGTGTTGAAGTGTAACGGTGACTATTTTTATACGTGTAACTGAGCGTCGGCAACAGCAATTAAAATTATCCTTGTCGCGCCCAGTATCCATTTCACTTTCACTATTATCATTTATGCAGTCAATTTCAGCTGTCAATACTTACATTTTAATTACTCAGGTCAGTTTCATTATAGTTATTGAAGGTGCCTACCATTTTGTCAGTTTTTCAGGTCTTCATTTGTAAAACACATTTTCATTGGTTTAAGTCAGTACTTTTGTCCAATCAGAATAGAACTTACTTTAGTCCTTTAGATTTTGTCTCCGCTATTCTGATTGGTTAACCCACTTGTTATTTAGTATAAAAGGAGCTACAATTCGCATCTAATCGTTTATTGGCCGGCTGTCACAGTGGCAAAAGGTTCGCAAACGACCTGCACTATTCAATAGCTCTTAGGCCTTTTTACCTCCTTTTTAACTTAATTTTGAGTCTTGGATTTAAAAATAAATTCAAACTTATCTTTGAAAAAAAAAACAGTAAAAAAAGTTTGCGGTTTGATTTTACCAAAAAAAAGTAAATACGAAAAAATGAAAATGAGAAATAAAAATTTGTTTTAAGTTTTTTTTAAAAATAATAAATCACTAAAACAGTAAAATAACAATCAAACAGAAGTATATAACGTATTTACGAGTAATTTGATGCCATTCTGTAAACGTATTACGCTTCGTGAAGTTCAATTTTACCTTCCTTTTTTATAAAGAATATACGACCAATGAAATAAGACGTTACAAAACAACTTGCAGTGGGCGAAGAGTTACATTACCCTATGACGTGACATACTCCTATTACAAACAATAAACGGATGTTTTAAAACCGCAAGCATGACATTTAAAAAATATTTTTAAGTTGCATAGGACTACTAGGTCATCAGTACAGTTCGATTTTAATGCACTTAATAAACTTACTTTTTTATTTATTGAATAATAATAATAATATTTAAAAATAATTAGAAGAATATTTTATATCAGCTGGTAGATGTGTATTGTTTATTGAATTGCTAATACACGAAACGTTTAATCGGTACATAATTGTATAACTGAGAAATCAACTTATAACTTTTTTACGATGACCAAAATAAATAACTATTATGTTTCTTAAGTTTTATTGCCGTAAGAAAGTATGTGATACTGATATCATTCAGACTGGCTTATACTAATAAAAAGTAACATTTAATCTAATACAAATTGTTCTTTAACAATATCTGTGATTGACAATGTTGATATAAAATTAACAGAGAGATATGAATGGGTGATATAGTATGTGTGACATTTGACAGATTAAATATAACTAACTTCTAACAGCGTGGAATTTAGCGAAAAAAAGGCAGTATTTTTCATTGTAATTTTTCTTTGCGTTAATTTGGTATCAGGTAAAAACTAAAGTCAATGCTGTAAGGACACAGACTCGAATATTTTAATGTGTGATGTGCCAAACTGCAATAGAATAATTTTCAACGATTTAGCCGGTATTAGGGTATATCTATTAGACCAGATAACAGATTTTTGGATCTGCGAGGTTTTAGTATTGCTCGGGTGGAAGTGGGATCTGAGTGGCAAATGCAGTGGTTTTGCCAAACCAAGGGTGTGTTGATGGTCACATTTGGCAAAAAAGATGATGAAATGCAGCAAGTATTAAGTATATCAAGGAGGAATTGAGATGTCAATTTGTAGAGTTGAGTAATGGTGTAAAACATTCTAGTTAATATTATTTCACTGATATCGAGACGTTGTCAGCTTTAAACAAAGGTGCAGAAATTTTGTCAATGCGTTGCTAAGATGTCATTATGCAACAGAATTCTTTATTGTAACACGCCTATCGTGACACGAGATCTCGTTTAATTTAAATTCCCATTCGAAAGAACTGTGACTTTCATTTTGTAGGCGAAAGAAAAGTCAGTACCCACTTTAAGTCTTAGGTCAGACCCTGTTGGGGTCGAATCCATGACCTCTCACTTACGGAGTGAACACTCTAATTTTTGTAGATTGATTGAATAGTAATGAGCGATTGTTATGGACCGGGTCAGAGTCTTTTCTTAGTGTACCATTTCCACCTACCATTTGAATATAAGTGAAATAGTCTTTACATAAAATACTATTAGATTATAGTTTGTTTTACATAGGTTCAATTAAAGGAATCCGGATATGTAACACGGATTATTTTTTCATATATTAACTTATATATACAACTGTGTGATACATGACGATACACGTCCTCTTGGCAAAACATTTTGTCAAGTCTGACAGAGATTGAACCTGTGTTAGTAGAGTAATATTGATTTACAACCCAGTCAAGTTTCACATTTGAATCGTTTACGTTTGAAATGGGGAAGGAAAACAGAAAAGTACTAGCAAGTGACCTGACAAATGTTGTAACAATAGGATGTGCCCGAGAGAGACGGTAGTAGAGACACTGGTCCGTACACGCATCAAATCTTCAATTTGTGATGTTGATGAAAAAATATACCATCTGTCAAACATTTATTTATTATTTAATTACTTCTGTATCACAATTATGTTTTCCAATTTTTAAATAAAGGTCTTAAATTCAAACAGACTAACTACAACCATGTGTTACGTAGATAGGGTAAAAAACGAGTTATCTTTCCTTAATAATTATCGTATATAGAATCAATTTTAGATCTCATTAAAAAAAAAACCAATGAACCTTATTTATTTACTGAGTGTTTGGCAAGGAACTTTTAAGTCTTAGGTCAGAACTGTCGATGGTATCAACATAATCTATTGCTTCAGAAACTAAAATTCCACCTTTGGTTCTACCAAAAACACGGTCAAGATTCCCAAATGTATTCAAAGTCAATATGTGTTTTGCATTTTAAAATCGATGCATAATTTAACTATAATTTGTATATTTTTTGACAGATGTTGTTATGTCTGCGTCTTCGTACCATACGTCTGTAAATGTTGATGTTACGTCACCGAGTGTTGATATATATCGAAATACAACGTCTTTTGATATACACAATATAAATAGAACCGTGTTATCAACATTGGATGTGCCTATGAGTTCTTTGTCTTATGATGTCATTGCGTCTGGGATACATCCGAGCCGTTTACTACTCTGAACATTACAGTAACATCTACTATATATCCAAATACAACGTCTTTTGATATACACAATATAAATAGAACCGTGTTATCAAAATCGGCTGTGTCTATGGATTCTATGTCTAATGATGTCATTGCGTCTGGGATTACATCTGAACCGTTTCAAACTCTTAACATTATAGCAACACCTACTATATCTACGAACATAACAGAGCAAACCACATGAATCTGTATTGTCAAATATGTCTGTGTTGTTTTTGTCGGGTACTTTGTCTGTGTCTGGGTCTTCAGTATCGTATTTGTCTACAGATGCTGTTGATGTCACTTATTTTAGGATTACTTCAGAACCATTGTCTACCTCAAGTGTCTATTTAAATCCTACTTGTTCGTCTTCGTATATATCAACTATTACTTTCACAGTTTCATTCATCCTTAGAATCAACACTGTTTTCACAGCTTCATCCATTCTAAGAACCAGCACTGTTTATACATTTTCGTCTACGCTTAGAATCCCTGCAATAACCAGCAGCACTACCACAACAACTTCCGAAAACAATGGATTGCAGATAGCCCTGGGAAGTAAGGCATATATATACATTTTATTTGGTATCTTTTTCTTATTAGGTATTTCAATATTTATAATAGTTATAATAAAAATACGAAGAAAAAGACTATCGAGGCATAAAATACCCAGGCGAGATGATCCCGATTATATTAACATCCGTAAATTTCCAATCCGCTACAGTTTGAGAAATTTTGAAGTAACTGATTCTTCAGTATTTAGGGTCTCTGATGAAAACGATTCGTCAGACCTAGAATTGGACCCTACGTATGAAAGTATATCGAATATGAATATTTATGAGTAAACAATTAATAATGGGACAAAATCGAAATTAATAAGGTGCATAATTCTTTAATCTTTACAAAAACCCTTGCTCTCTATATGCTTTCAAATGATTAAAATGTAAAAATTCTAAGCTTTTGATTTGTTAGCATAACCCTATGTATTTTCTGTGTTTGTTATATTTGTATAATAAAATCTTCTTCGGTGCATTACATTTGCGTTAACATCCAAAACCTAATTGTCATGTTAAATAAATAATATTTTTTATGTTTTGAAAACTTTTTTTTAAAATCTTAAGAAAAGGTCAGTATTAAAAACTATTAGCAATTTAACTCCGATACAAAAAAATAAATCAAATAAATAAATGAAAAAAAATAATAATAAAATTAGATAAAAAAAATTAAATTAAAATCGATGGTCAATGTGAATTTTCCACTGAGCAGAAATCTTTTATATCATGTTTCAAGGACAATTTGATGGCACGTTTTAATTTTAAATGTTGACATCAGCAAAAAATTGACCCTGGCTTACATAAATTTAAAATTGCTTTGTTATGATTACATAAGCCAAAAAATGACTTTGCTCAAAGTATTTATTACTGATGTAACTTTTTGTATGCCACTAATACTTTCTCATAATTAGATCATCATAAGTGATCCTGACACACATAATTATCAATTATTTAGTACTGTTGTAACTTTTAGATACATCAGCAAAACATATATGTCACAAGAACACTTATAATTAAATTATAAGGAAAGACCCTGTTCCTCAAATCAAATCTATCAGGATAAAACCATTATACTACACTCTGTCATAAAAAAGTTTGTAAATTTAAATTGAGATTACGAACACTACATTATAATTATCATAATTATATCACTTGATGTGCCATGGAGTGCATTTCCCGAATAAAGAGTTTCATGTTAATAATCTTTTTCAGATAAATTAAACACACTATAATAATTATACGAATCGTCACTGCACTCAAACCAACTCTCGTCTGAATCGTTACCATATTCCTCGAAGTGTGCCATATTTTCCTGTAAAACAAAAAATTAATCACTATCTGTATCTGCATATGTGGACCCCGTACTTATGGTCCAATTATAAGTTACATAATCACTTTTTAATATTTCTTCAGGGGTGCTGATACTCCCCCCTTCCCAAAACAATGTTTAATAATATATCACAGTCTTTTTGTATAATCCGTGAATGCGTTATCTGTCTGTATAAAATCACATCATATAAATAGTAGTAATTGTTAATTAAATTATTAACACTGTCACACATTAAACACCTTTCTATAGTAATTTTCAACTTGCAGCCTGAACAGGTTGCTGGTACCATCCTGACGATTCGATTTGTTGATGATGTTTGATTCTATAGAAAATAAATTGTTTTAAAAGTTTTTATGACACATAGATAATTTTAAATCACATTATTAGCTACTACTTAAAATGTTTACATTTACTAATATTAAAAAGCAGTTATAACTTTTCATTTAACATTAAAGATAAACTACGACAAATATTCACCTCGAAAAGTTTAGTGGTGCTAATGGAGACGAAAATGGTGATTCTAATGCTGAAGTCGATGCCTTCTTATGTGTTGATGTAAATCCTGGCGCTTCTATTTCAGGCATTTTCTCTGCCACCGTTGTCTGCGTTTGTTCAACTGTGTCGGACACAGATATTGGAGCAGTATCGTCAGTACTACTGATAGATATGCTTAGCAATTAAAAGAAAATAAATTACAATTTTGACTGGTCACCCTATAATAATTATAAGCATATATTATTCATCAGTAATACATTACTTACATACTAATGTCGTGTTCAGTCATGATTTTCCTGTAATAGGGAGTTGTCTGGTTACTGGGGGTATTTTTATACTCGGACTCATATCTAATTTTAACCTAATTTTCTTTATTTTCATTGAAAAAAATAGTTGATGTTTATACAATCTGAGGCTAGCATACCACAATACCGTCAAAAAAAAAAAAAAAAAAAAAAAAAAATCGTGACACACCCCTATCAATAACAAGTACAGCCATTGACCTAAATCAAAAGATAGTTAAAAAATAAAATAAGACTTAAAAATAAACAATTTTCATTTATTTAAATTGCACAATGTTTTTGGCATAAACGTGAATCAAAATATAATACTTAAAAATGAAATATTAATGTAATTCAATCTGTATACAATCGATGTAAAATCACTATATAAGAAATAAAAAGAGAGAAAAAACATGTCCATATGACAAGAATATATCATAATCAATATATCATAATAAATAATAATTAAATGAAATGACATATGATATAATTACAAACCTCTATTTCAAGATAAAATATTTACAAGAATGAAAAATACACGTAAAACAAAAATAAACTTTCTTTTCTTATTACGAAAATAACGAAAAAATCTAATGGAACCATGATAAAAAACACTAAAAAAATGCATGATTTTTATGTCTGTGATATTGTTCTCTATGCAATTGGTGAATAAGTTCCTTCTAAGGAACTAGCGTTGTCAATAGCGGGTGAAGCTGCAGGTGGAACATGCGGAGTGTCACTGACTACTGACATCTCCAGTTGTTCAACTGAGCCATATGAGTTTCCTGCAGGTGGAACAAGTGGAGTGTCACTAGCTGCCGATTCCTGATTAGGCACTGCGGCGACTGGATGTCGTTTGAAGTGAATAATCATGGCTATAACCATTATGATTATTCCAATTGTCACCATTACTACAAACACAAATATGACTTAATGTCATTATCTGACAAAAGAACAATATATTTTCTTTCTGCAATACAGCTGCTTTAGGATAAGGCGAAATGATTATATGAGATAGTGAATTATAAAGTGTTGGACAGAGCGCAAACAAAATAAAAACACTAAGGTAGTGCATTATTAAATGGTCGTATGTCAGATTATTATTATTATTATTATTATTATTATTATTATATATATATATATATATATATATATATATATATATATATATATGACCCACACTGCTATGATCTAGTCACCTTAAAATTCTTCATTTATGGGTCCACTTACAGAACTTGTAGGTGAGTCAACTGGGTGGTCATTTACATAATTCTGAAGGTGTGACCCATTATGTTCTGGTTCCAAATAAGGGTGATCAATTACAGAACTCCTCGGTGTCTCGGCTAACTCTGCATTTGCGTAATTTGGCATTAGTGAGTCGTTAAGGTCTACATCAGTCTCATTTGCTCCAGTGTTAACTAAGTGAAATGTTCCGGTGGATACTCTAACGTCATCGGTATTAAAATTATATTTTGTTTTTTACCACGATTAAATCGTTTATATTTGTATTTTACTAAAAGAAACACACCGATGGGGAATATCAGGAGAGTAAATAAAATAAACAAATACCATAATTTGGTATTTTCTTTAGTCTTTAAAATGTGCTGTGTTGTATAATCACCAAAAACGTATGACCAAAGGGTAGTGTTATCAGAATTATTAATACCTGTACTCGTGTCTATTTTAATAGCAGGTGTTCTGTTACTATAAGCAGAGGTAGTTGATTTAATGATTGTGGTGACAGCGGTGACTGAATTTGACTTGGAAATGTGCTGTGTTATATAATTGTGTTTGTGCTAGTTGTTGTTATGGTGGTTGTTTTCCTTCAGTTGAACTCGAAGTGCTGACAGTAGTAGTAGTAACAGTTGTGTCGGTGGTTCCTGAAGTAGTTTTCCTCTTTGGAGTTGTACTCGAGGTGAAGTCAGTGGTGGAAGTTGTTGTAACTTTATCTAAAATATATGTAAACATGATTTTCTATAGCTATGTTAAAATTCAGTTGTTCTTGTGTTTTTTCGTAATATGATACCAATGGATGCATGTTTCATTAATTGGATGGTGTTTTACGGCACAGTCAAGATTAATTCACTTACATCAATATGTCAGCAGTCATATATTAAGTGACAGAAATTTTATACCTTTGCAGTGCGCCCAGGGTAATGCATTATTCTTTACCGGCTTTAGCGTTCCACATCTATTATGATACGGATCATCATTTTAAAGGACCCATCTGAAAAATTGGTAACTTAAATTTCTAAATGTCGAGCGAAGAACAGCGACTACCATTTTCAATTTGCGATTTTCTTATTCTAATCTATTTTTCCTGAAGCATACAGGAAACTCATTATACAAAGATCGCGGTTCATTCAAACAATACACCAAAATAAAAGTGTATTGCACGAATCCAAGTAATACTACTACTACTACTACTACTACTACTACTACTACTAATAATAATAATAATAATAATGTATAATAAACTTAGGTTTCCACCCACAAGCATGCGATTTCTCATGATATGTTTTCAGTAATATACACATAAAGAAATTGTTTAAAAAAATTTAAATATTGCCCAAAAACTTTATTGGGCCACCATTAAAAATATCTTTGTTTCCCCTTGCCCTACCCGTACTTTTGAAACTGGGTAGGTAGGTAGGCTTTTTTTTTTTTGAAAACAAATTATCGATTATTGTTACGAATAACAATTGAACACAAAGATTGTAATTAAGTCGAAAATTTAATATATATGTTTGTGCATACTTGTGTACACTTCTGCCCACACTGCACCGTCGACGATACACAGATCGTAAAGAAGTCTTCATCACGATCTTTCCTTTTCAACTGTCCCAACATTTCCGACATTCGTGTGTCTATAACATCTTAATTACTACGACGTTTGTAACAATCGGATCACCGTATAGTGCTTATATAAGCGTCTTTACAACTAAGAAGATAAAACGTATAAATCCTGAAGCGAAAAGAGAAACAAACCGGAAATTATCGGCCCGGAAATCGCGAGGAAAAAAAAATTAAATTTTCAATAATAAATTTTTTTTCAGTCGGCGGGATTTTTTACGGTCGGTCGCTTAAGGGGAAACAAACTATATTTTTATTTTGGCCTTGCCCTCTTTGATTGGAGATGTTCATTCGGTACATGATGACATCTTCATAAAATTAGAGAGAGAGAACTTACTGCATGTCACTGGTTCTTCTCGCCATTTTATGTGATGAATTTTCCTATTACACAAATGCAAAAGTTGCCATTCTGAAGTTACGTAGAGGTAGTTTATGGTGGCACTTCTTGGTAAAACTAATTTGGATGTCGTGGGCGATGTAAGTTTTACAGTTTTACAGTTTCAAACTGTCCAATATTATTAAAAATTATAGTAACACAGTTTCTATATTCCATATAATAATCTGAGAATTTTGTACAACAACTATTATAACTTTCAGCAATGAAACTAACAGATAGTAAAAGATACGTATAAAAATATAGGTAATCCATTGTTTGTTGAAGACTCGACGCGCATCTAGTGAGGTTGAGTAGACTAGTACACCCGTGAAATGATTCTAATAACCAAGTAACTGCTTCTTGGAATCGTCCGAAAAAGGGGTGCGATGTTAAGCAAAACCTTTGAACCTTTTAGATCAAAGAACTAGCTAAAAAAACAAAAAATATTATACGTGTGACAACTGTAGATTTAAGCTTAGTCGTCTGTCCTGAAGCTCAGACAACCATAGTTGTTACAAATCAAAGGTTAACGGCCGTTATCATATCCCAAGTTTGTCAATTTGATTAAACAGATATAGCATATTTGTTTGTTGTATGTTATATGAATAATGTTTCATTTAATTGTATTCGTGATGGAATATACTTTCTAAAGAAAATAAACTTAGTGTTGCTGTGTAAAAAATATTAGAACGTTTAAATATATTTATTTACAAAATTAAATTGATAGATTGTAAATAAATTATTTGGCGACACCGATACGTGTCCGTCTCTCTACTATATAGAAGTATTCAAAAAGGGATCGAATGTGAAAATGCGACTTAGAAAATCTGGCATAAGTATCATGTTAGATTTTGACACTTTTGAATCCTTGTGTGATAAGAAATATGGAATATTAATGTGTAAATCGATGATAGACTGACTTATTCCTGTATTGTTGAATATCAACAAGACAATGGAACCTGGAAATACTTCAGTGATTATAAGTCAATTGGAAGATACTATAAATTTAGCTTATGCATTCCGATTGAAAGAAGAAATGGGAATAAAAGGGAAAGAGTTGTGTTATGCGTGTCAATGCGATTCTTATGACGAACATGATTGCCGGGATTTTTAAAACGAAGTCGAACGTTTCTTCCACTCAACATTGAAAGAACTTGACGACTTGAGAGTTATAACACTGGAAAACATTGTCTGCACATATCGTTCCCGAAACAGATAGTTTTGTCGTCTTAAATTTTTGTGTAAAGATTGGAGAGAGACTTGTTTCAAAACTGTTACATGGGAAACTAAATTAAAATAAATTATACGTAAAATGTATCATTTAGAAAAAAGGTTATGTATGTTATATCACTATATAAAGTGCTAGTATATTTAATTGTTGTTATTTTTTTATTTCTTTCATGTTCATTTCCCGAGTCGAATCTCATCACAGCTTAACAAGGGTTGGGATCGAATCCTATTTTTCATAGAAAAGGCTTGTAACAAGCTATTTAAGCACTAATCTGATCAGAAATCATTTGTACATAGGTTCGAATCCGATACCAAGTTGTATAAATAACAGACGCAAAATTAAACTTTAAATTTTTTTTTTAAATCAAAAAAATTGAATATATTTCATAAAAATATCCTATTCAGGATTATTTACACGTTACATCTATGAAAATATCGTGAAATGACAGAATCAAAAAATTGATCATTTAAATCCTTATTCTCTGTAAAAACATTTATAATGTCATCCGTGGTCATGAATCTAGTTTTACACAAAGCATAAAACAAACAATAATGACCTCAAACAGCACTAGTTCTACTTTGCAATGTTCGGTTATTATACGTAAAACTGATTGAATTGGTCTAATAAAGTTCAGACAATTTTACTGTAATATTCTGGTCTTTTAGCTTGGCTATCCCAGAAGATAGCAGTATGATTAGCGTTAAACCACAGGATTATCCAATGTACTCCAGCTTCCTCGATAGGATCCGTGTTGCAAATATACCCCGATGGAAAATTATTAACAGTTTTTGGTAATGTATTTTTCGCATACACTCCACGAACATATTCCCTCAATAACGAGTCGCAATTTATAGCACATTGTAGGTGTATGGTATCCATTTTTTTAAATCAAAGTTATGGTACGTGACTTGTCAATCAGGATAATTTGTTGAAATTCGGCATAAGCAATACAAGTATAGTTTGTGGTCAATGCACTTGAAAAATTCACTTCTAATCACAAGTTCCCGTTCTTCATCAAAGACAAAATGTCCTCGTCAAATGGTGTTTCAAAAGTGTACAAATAAATGGCGTGACCGTCAGTAAATTTCTCTCTGGTAATGTATAGTCCATTATTGTCTGTCCATTTCCCGCTGCCATCAAATAAATTAGCATACGCCTGAATATAGTGTTTCGAATCATATGCTAATTTCAATGGTGCCATTGGAGTGCTGACTCCATCTATTAAGAGTGCTATCTTACTGACACCTGCAGCTTCGAAAAGAAATGGATTTTTTATCAAATCTCCCGTATAAGCACTGCTTTTAAAGAAAGCAATAGCGACTTTCAAAGGCAAATGGTTTTGAAAAATGGCATCCCAATGGAAACTTGTCTGTCCGGTATTGACATTCGCTACTCGACATTCGGTTCTTCAATAAGGATATAACGCCTGAATATTTTCAATTTCTTTTTCTTGGGCTATAAACACTGCAGGATTCAAGTTGATTTTACAAACACGAAAATAAATATCCACTATCTACACTTACTTTTGGTGATATTTGAACTGATACATAGTTTTTATCATAGGTTGTATACAGAAAATCCGAAATTTTTTCAGTTCAATTTGACGTTGAGCCATTTTGTTTGTAAATTAAATAATTTTTAAATGTTACCTCAGATATCTTCCATAACCTCCCACCAGTCTGAAACATCGCACACCTATTCATGGTCTGCGTGTTCGCTATATGCAGGACAATTTTTTAACATCAACTTCCATCATTTGTAGTCCAGTCATTTTAAATAGGCACAATTTGGTGAGTTTTCCTGGTGTATTTTATGATGTAAATTATTTTATAATACCATGTTTTTATTGGACGTTTTCATATCACGTGAAATCATATACTTACGAATTACTCTATATATAAACATTAATCTGCAGAGAATTTCTTAATTAGTTTTTGTCTTATATCTTGAAAGTCTCTCATCTGAAACACATTAACATATTGTTCAACGATTCCATTGCTACAGTTAATCTTTCTTTGAACAATGGAAATAAACGTATATGAATCTACCTCCCATCCACGGGGATATGACACTGTTTCACAATTTTACAACATGTGACCCAATGTCTTGAAGGTTTATCCAGTTCTGTAATTCCGATTCATAAAATTCTCTTTTTGCTAGATCTGACTTAAATACACATCCAAACACGTGAATTGTTGACGATCTTCGCAGAGAATAATATGCAAACTGTTTGTTCGACAATGTACGCTGAAGTTTAATAATAGTTGATTGGTCGTGTCCAAATATCTCGTCAAATTCAGAATCAGATGACGAGTTTTCCATTAGTATATTTTTTCCCCCACCAAGAACAAGGATTATGAATTAATGTTAAACTAAAGTGTTAGTTGCAGCATATTTGTAATTGTAAAACCAAACTTTTTTTTGAAGGAACGAGATAACTATGACTGGTCCCAATGCCAAGATTTTATGTCTCTGATAACGGAGACACAACATCTAGTTTGTTTGCATTCAACGTCAATTTTCTTCTAAATAAAATACAGTTTCTATAAAAATACTATTTTTTTAAAAAAAAAAAGTCTGGTAACATATTAGTACAGAGTATAAAATCGATGTAGTCCATTTTAAAATCATCGGTTTCACCTTCTGTCAATGACCTTTCCAATAATTCTTCAAAACTAGCCATACTAAACTTTTTTGTTTTAATATTGTGAAGAAAGAGAAAACACACCAGTTTTTTCTATAAAGTAGTCATCTATCTCAAAACATATAATTTTCATTTCTGATGAAACTATTAGTAAAGTAAATATTGTAATCTATCTTAAAACATCAAAACATCTACTTTTCATTTCGAATAACACTTTTAGTAAAGTAAATATATATATATATATATATATATATATATATATATATATATATATATATATATATATGAACACTTATATATCACGCTATTTTATATATAAAATCATACCCCTAAAAAGCATATATTTTCATAAATATAATAACATAAGTACCTACGTTTTTTTGTGATAACTATGATCATTCTCTGTATTATCATCCGCTTGCATTTTTTTAAAATTCTGTTTACGATCGGTTTTTTTTTTCTTTGATTGATTGATCAAATAATCAAGCAAAAAATAACCATCGTAAGATCTCATGTTGTGTGCTAAAACGGTGAAATCTTTGGGCATTTTTGTAAATAACCACTGACTAAATTTATTCGCGCAAGTTTCACCTTTAAATACAACTTCGCGAAAACCGCATGTTTCTCTACAAGAAGGAAATTCATAAAACTGCTCTACATTATCATAGACGTTACATTTCTTACATCTGTGACCACATTCCGTACACTTGGAGTCGGGAGTTAATGGTTCAGTGATGCAACTAGGGCATACTTTTTGCCCTATGATCTAATTCGGTTTGTGCTGTAATTTACCACAGTCACTTTCTTCGCAGTTAGTACAGCGTAAACATGATGGACAAGGATTGTTTTTATCTTTACATTTCTCGCATTCTTCATTTCTAATTGGTCTATATCCACTTTTACACTTATGCACGTCTTCTTGTGTACACTCGATGTCAGAAAATATGAATTTGCCACGACTGAGTTTAGATTCGAGAGCTCTAACATAACATAGATGATCCGTTTCAACATATTGTTTACAACTCTGGCATAAATATTCTCCACAAAAGTTATCATTGGGATTTCTGTCCTTAACAGTCAACATTTTCTTACATTTCGTACATTTCCAATACTTTTCGCACATAGACAGGTGTTAACTATTTCTGTTCTTTCTTTTTTCACGGTGTCTGTTGAAACAGTCTATGGATCTGTTAGTCACGTGACAGTTTCTACAACTTACTGGATTTTCCTGTGAAGTACAAACCCTACTGTTGCAAACGTAACACGCAGTAACACAATTGTGCTTATTTCTGTAAGGTTTCAAACATTGCTCACAAAATTTAGATTCACCAAAAAATCCACATATGTTGATAATAGTATGGAAATGACAGTCATCTACTAAATATATGTATACTTTTTTTTCGTACTTTCTTCTGGGGGCACTTTGATAAATTTATTACCCATTCTAGCATTCACAACTAAAACATCAATGTCTAATATGTTCTCAAATGCAGAAATGTCAGTGACAGTCAAAAATCTAAACGTGGACACATGTGCTAAATGACATAATTTCACAGTTATATCGTATTGACGTTTTACATTTTTAGGTTTTCTTATCATTTTGAAATTCCAATCAGGACATGTTTTGTATTTTAGAATGAAATCTTCGATGGTAAATCGTCTTCTTTTGACTGATTTTTCCATTCCTCAGTCGTAATTCTTCGGGCTTGGAGAAAACCTAATAAAATAGCATGTGCTAAACACAGGTTGTCTTCATTGGTCACTTCTAAAATGGAAGATTTCTTCACAATGGAACTGTTTGGGCCTATAAAGCTACTGATACTTTGCCCACGACCACTTTTAGGTAATTCCAGGGTTCCAACATCAACATAAATCCTTCGTCCATCGCCAATTCCTCATGATTCAACAATACATTTTCGATAAACTCCATGACATCGTTACCGTGCATGTCATCAAATGGTCTTAGAGGAACATATATCGGATTATTCAATTGATCACTATGCACTATCACCCAAACTAGATCATTTTTGTCCCTCTAAAGCTTGTTCCGGATTGAATTTTACTCTATAATGTCTATCAATGACTTTATTTTTGAAATTTTTCTCTCCAATTTTCTCCATTTCGTAAACTAACGATTTTTCTTTAGCGTCGCCATATTGGTTTACTTCTGGATTAACATCACTAGGTCCAGGGGTTGGTGAAAATTCTTGTTGAATCGACATCTTTATTTTCTTCTTCGGTCGATTGTTAGTCTCAGGTGACATTCCATTTAAAACACGAAACTGATCATCTAAATTCAAATGTTCGAATTCGTGCAATTCTAAAGCATATTTGCTGGAAAAATATTTTCCACATTCACCACAACAATGCTCTATTTTACTTAAAACTTCAATTTGTTTCTCGACACCTAAATGATCGAATTCATGCACATCCAATTCATGCAATTATAGATTTTCTAGATTAGAAAATGACTTTCCACATCTTTTGCATTTTAAATTGGTCATCTGTAACATAAAAAATCAAACAGAAATTTAAAGAAATCTTACATGCGTTTAAGACTCTATAAACATATACTTGCAGGAAACGCTTCTAACACTAAATTGTAAACCAGTTGATATGGAACTAATCAACCGTGGTTACATTTGACGTCACATATTTCCATTCTCCTTTCATTCTCAAATTTGATTCACATGTAGCGGGTGTAGCTAGTTAAACAGGAGGTGCTTACCCTTCCGAAGCACCCGGCCTCACTTCTCAGATGGAAGTTCACATATTTGATTTCATTTTTCAGTTTCAAGTTGGAATTGTGATTTGAACATGAATCGGTATGTTTGTTTTTGATTCAATGAATGCGATCTTTATGTAAAGTACCTTCAATACTTTGATAATATGAAAGTAATGATTTTTGTTCATTGTATCTTGGTTTATGTAAAGTGCATTGTACTAATGTAACATCTTCAGGAGAAATCTACATCTGCAGCAACATTTGTGGTGAAACGTTCTTGGCAGGTAAAAAAGAGCAGTTGTTGAGAAGAATCGTTGTAGAAAAGGGTAAAGATATAAGTACAGTGTTCACCGCTCCGTTTTATTTACCGCTGACGACGTCTACCTGGCAAGACATAGTAATCTATATAAAAGATATGCAAGGACATTTATCTACACTCATAGGAGGAAAAGTGAGTTTGACCCTTCATTTAAGAAGATATCCATTTTTCATTTAAGATGGCGGAATTATATGTACTAGATACTAATAAATGAATCAAATTTTTTAGAAAGTTGAACTCTGGAAGAGTAGACCCGTATCAGTACGGTTGAGGTCAAAAAGGAGGTGGTATTGGTAATTTCAGTCGCGGGACTTACATGATACCTGTAGATCATCACGTGATGGATGAGGATAACAACAAAACAAGGGTACAACCTGTAGTTAAAATGGTTTCACCTGTTGCAGCTAATTTAGAGCAGGCGAAAAGTTACTTAAAACAAGAACAGCAGCTGTCGTCCAGTAAACCTATAAAAAAGCATTCAATAAGTCACTCGTTCAGTTTTCACAAGAAAGCCAAACGATCAACGTCTCAAAACATTGCAAAAAGCAGAAGATTCAAAGACGAGCTCCAAAATCAAGCGACCCAACGATATATTTGTCAAGTAAACATGGCGTTCTGGCCACATAATGTACATAAATCGGAGGGCATACCAAAGCAGTTGAATTTATTTACGTTACCGCCAGTACAAAGTGCAGTAGAAAAGAGTTATTTCGTAGATTTTCGCCCAGTCTCGCAAATTTCTGATGGATCTCCTATCGAATTTAAAATTGCTAACCAAGGCAGCGATTATATCGACCTTCAAAAACACGACTATATATCAAAGGTAAAATCGTGGCTGCTGGTGGATCATCTTTGGCAGCCGCAAAAGATGTAGGGCCGATTAATTTTCTTCACCAGACCCTGTTTGATCAAATTGATGTGATATATAACGGAAAACTAGTAACCACCTCCGACGGCAATTTTGGATATAAAGCTTATCTACAGACACTTTTAAACAGTAGTACAGAGAAGATTAAATCATTTCAACAAATGGGATTATTCTATGAAGAAACAAATGTCTTCGACACGGACCCTGTAGGTGGCTCAAATCCAGGTGTTTCACAGCGCTTTGTAATAACAAAAGGCAGCCAAGTATTTGAAATGACTGGACCCATCTTGCAAGATTATTTCCAGACGGATCGGTTTTTGATTAACAATGTAGACATTTCCATAAAACTGTACAGAAATCGTCCGATTTTCTATTTAAAACTGACAGAAGCTCAGTCGGATTATAAGTTTGAGATAGACAAGATAAACAAAACAACACAAGAAAAACAAATTTTTTATTTTTAAAAATATAATCATCTCTATATATATATATACACTGTATACTCATTACACAAACAAAAAAAAATCTGTTTTGTGTACCTTCTTTAAAACAAGACTTTCATGTCTATCTATCTATCTATATATATATGTCAGTCAGGATCGATACACGCATATATAATATAAACAACGTCCGTCCTATATTTTTTTTTAAAAAACAACCCAAAACTATATAAGGTGTTATTAAATATTATTTTATAAAACATAATTTTTTAATTGAGTTATCTTCTCTTGAAACGGAACTCTTCAATCCAATATGGCGGTACTTTTCAGCTCAAATATGGGCTCATCCCTCCTATTTTCCCTCACACTATACTACTTATATCACGGCTTTTATTTTATATCTGTTTCACGAAAATTTAAAAAAAAGAACCCATTGAATTTAGCCGATTTTTTTAAACAAGTTACATTTAATAGCCATAAGGAAGGATTTCAAACGTGTCCTTCTGAATGACACGTTTACTATAAACAATTTCAAATTTCTTTTCTTCTTCTCTGTTATAGATGGTGAATTTTCTTTTATTTCGGCATATTTTATTTGGATTTATCACAGAAATAGTATTTGAAGACTTTTCTGTTAACAACTCCAACATGGAATCGAAATTTAATAAATTTTTGTTTGTATAATTCAGAGTAAAACCTCTAATCTTACAACATTGTGTCCCTTTATATATTCGGTATGCGTACGATTTCGGTCCCGTGCTAATGAAATGTTCTATAAAATCTTAATCTGGTAACTCTGAGGTCAATTGCCCCAAATAGTCGCCTAATGGAGGTTCTGGTTCATTAGGTTTACTGACATATATAACACTATCTGTGTCGTGATACAACACCCGTTCCTGTAGTAAATCTAACGGTTCATAGAATTTTAAAAGTGCCCAGCAAGTTTTAAACGTAGCAATAAAAATGTTAGTTTGTAAACTTTCCTCAATGAAAGGATCCTGATTTTCCCAAGTTACTTGAATCGTATTACTATTCACTAAATGAAAGTCGTAGTCTTTTTAGGATCGGATATAAGTCGAAAAAATCTATGTTTCGTTTTCGTAATAAAATGCTGTTTGTGGCATATTCAGATGTCCAAATTTACCCCAGAAACTATTTAATAACTTGGCTAGACTTCGGAGAGCTTTGTTTTTACAGACTTTTTCGCGATTCAATTCAATTCCCTCGTTTTTCAAATATTGTCAAATGTAATTCTCTTCGTCCTCTTTGGTTTTCACCCAACTCGACGAACAGCTACTCTCTTGTTTAATTTTTAAAAACAAATTGATATCATTCACAAACAACCCTCCTTCCCCAGTGTTTAGATCGTACTGTGTTGTTTCATCCCAGTGGTATACTTCGTATATCTTCAAGATTTTATATCCCTTTTCTTTAGCTTTGATTAGTTCAGGTGTGCACCAAGTGCCTATAAATGAGCGTTCATAATCCGTGCAAGTGCACTTGCTTTGGTTTTTGGTTTGAGCACATTTATAACAAAGGCAAAACAATAATTTGTTGTTGATTTTGCCCGGTAGAACTGGAAAAAACAACCTCCGAGGTGGTAAAATCTTCACTTTGGCAATTCCAAAATATTGATCAATATCGGAAAAGTTTCTGGTGATAATTCGGGGTTCCTTTAAGGGGTATTTTGCGTACTTATTCACGCTTGGGTACAAGGAAAATATGTCGCTGAACATGATGTTTTCATCGTTATGAACTTGTCTGTTTAAGTGAATTCCATTCACCCTCCCTCCAAAAAAAGAATCACGTGGGTTTAAACGTTCTTGTAGGTCTAAGACATCTACAAACGTTTTGGCAGCTTCGTTGTTTTTCTAGAGGTCAATGAATTCGTGTTCCCAAATACATACATAATTATATCTTTTCAATATCAAAAACTTTTTCTTTTTGAGGGTCAAAGTATTAAGTTCATGTAAAATCTGCTTTGTGCGAGGAAACTTCATGTATTGCATTTTACCACCAAAACAATATTCGCCAAATTCGTCCTTAGATACTTCTTCTCTACCCGTTATATTTATCAACAATTCTCTGAAAGTTAAAAATGCCTGACATAAAATATCAACGTCACTTCGACAGTATTCTACTATTTCGGTTGGAAAATCAAACACTGCATTTTGTTCTATTTTATGTTTGTACCATTCAAGGAATTTGGCACGTTCTTCTGTTTTAAACGCATTGTATCCATAGTAAGAGGGATCCGGATAAGGACCTTTGTAGTTGTCATTTTCCCTTTTATTGAAAAAATAGCCTTTTTAGCCTTTTTTCAATTCTGTCAATGAAAACGCATCTGGAAAATCTTTCAATGGCATGGGTAAAAAGTTCAATGAATCTATGATACGAATGTTTAACCCAGCTGACACGTGTACATACATTTGTTTTGACCCAGCATACACAACTTTAGGACTATACCACTGTCCTTTAAAATCCAATCTGGTATCTAACACTGCGCGAAAAGCAGTTGCGGTATTTTGTGGAAAGTACTCCTTGGAATCTTCGTATCTATAAGAATATAACATTCATTCTTCATATTAATCCCAGATATTCAAGTGTCGGGCTGATGACGATGGGTAAAATGTTATTGTAACGCAACAAAGTTTGTTTGTTTTTGTTGGTTGAGACCTGGTTACTAGTCAAAGCACGCAACACCCTTTTGTAACGTCTTAGTTTTTTATAAGGTGTACTTATAGGCATTTCTCCTGTCAATACTTTATGTGCTACTTGAATTATAGCAAACATTTGTCCATCTGAAATATAGTTTAGGATTGCCTTTCACTGTTGAGGATTACCAAGATAAAGTAAATTTAAAAAACTTGCATGAAATTTAAAAAACTTGCATGCTGACGGATCTGATAACTCATTGTGCAAATGATAATATTATTAAGATAAAGAATATCTATTTATTTATTAATGTTCAGAAGAACTACAGCTGTTCTTCTCTATTTTTCATTGACGTTGCATACATTTTTCTACTTACACTTTTAATGCCTCATGTGTCCTGTAGCTTACTAGCAAACACCCAAGAATTAAATTATTTTGGCCATCCTTTCCATTTAACCAGAGCCTGGCGATTTCGTCCTTTACCTTTGTATGAAATAATGTTTTCTATTTTCCATGTCGTATCTTGATCTTTTTCTATTTTCTGTAATTCAGACTGATAAAATGTTCCAGTTATAGAATCGTCTGCAAGAGCGGTTAACTGATATTAAGGGATATCGGCTCGCAAAAATCTTCTAGTAATCTAAAAATTTCGTCCGTCCATTGTTGATCGTATGCTCTCTGAAAATTATATTTCAAGTAAGATATGCGCACCATGTCACCCACTTTAAAAGCAAAAGGATTTGGTTTTATTTTTTTTTTGTCACTTTTAACTTTGTTGGTCTTGTTCTCTTCGGTTGATTCCGATATTGATATAGCCACAATTGACTTTCATTAGCCTTGGTTACATCTGCCGGTGATATGTAATTTAAACTTCTATGTGGTTTGTTATTATAGTTCTTAACTAACGATTATAAATCTTTCAAATAGGAATAGGATTGATTGGCTTGAAAATAGCGATATAGCATCGTTTTGAAGGTCAGATTTACCCGTTCTGCATAATTCGCTTTTACAAGAGCATTGGTGGCATAAAAATAGTCCATGTGTTGCTGTCTGAAAAAGTTCTGTACCCAATGATTTTTAAATCCACTTCCTGCATCGAAACGAATCTTTTTAGGTTTGCCTCCACTCGCAAAAATTTTTCTTAATCCTTCTATGACACTTTTACCCTTTTTATCATGTAATGCCTCTATTCATCTTATATCCTATCTTATACATACCCTCGGCTTTGACAATTCGGTACAATGTTTCAGGACCAGAATAAGAGGCCGGATGTTTCGTATCGTAATAGATTTTTTCAAGATAAGCAGCATATTTCTTGTGTAATGGCATACCTGTTGATCGATCCCTCCCCTTATTTTAAAGTGTGATTCTAAAATACATTGCTTATATTATATTATATTATATTATAACCAAAAACACGTTTAAATTCTTCTCATAGCAACTGTTTGTGGTTTATTCACCTTCTTATTATGAGGATTTCACTCTTAGAACTATTTTCTGTCTGATATGTTTAGGTTACAAGATGAGTATCAAGTTTATAACACCAGCCACCATAATTCTAACAGGGACAACAGGTACAGGGAAGACGTTTTTCTGTAAAAAAACTACTAGAAAATGCGGTAGATATGTTTACCGAAAAGCCAGAAAAGATTCTTTACAGTTATGGACATTATCAGAAATTATTTGATGAAATGAAGGATACAATATCCAACATAGAATTTATGGAAGGGTTACCAAACCGTCAACAATTAACGGAATTTGCCGAGGATGTAAAAAGTGCAGTGGTTGTCATAGATGACCAAATGCAGAAAGCTTGTTCAGATCCAGAAGTATTATATTTATTTACCGTAGCAAGTCACCATTTAAATCTTACACAAGACCAACCCCCTCCTTTAAGGATCTTTAAGGATCCTTAAAGATCCTTAAATATGTCCTTAAAGATCCTTAAAGAGGCCTTAAAGCCTCCTTAAAGCCATTCCATCTTTAAGGATCTTTAAGGGACCTTAAAGGACTCTTTAAGGACATATTTAAGGATCTTTAAGGATCCTTAAAGATCCTTAATGGAACTGAAATTTTAAGGATCTTTAAGGAGGCTTTAAGGATCCTTAAAGATGTCTCATCATGAAAAACTCAAATTTTTTTTAATTATTAATGTAACGATGGCTATTATATTCATTCAGTTAAAAAGTATGATTTGTTTTTAGTATATTTTGAATTTTTATAGTTTATACAACATAGGAGACATGGATAATGCTTGTCTGAATTCTGGTTTCTACATTAAGTATTTGTAGAGGAGCCGTATGTCTTATCCTAAAAATACCTGTTTCTTAATTCATAACTGAATTAGATCAAAATGTGCAGTTTTCACAGTTTAGATAAACAACCCGTATTTAATCAGATCGGCAGTAAGCATAAGTAATTAACGGTGTTTGTTAATTGTATACAGCAGTACTTGTTTGATTATCGATCCCAGGTGATTTCACGCGCGGTTTTTGACTTTGATGTGCAGTTTCTTATCTAGGTAGGAGATCACTATGAAGTCAAATAACATGTTAAAATGATTACCTAACCCTGAACTCTGGGTGTTGAAAATAAAGGTGTGTTTTTGGAAGTGATTTTAAGAGACAATTTTAATATTAAAATATTAAAACATACATTAATTAAAGAAATAAAAGTAATCGCAAAATAATCCAAGCATGTCTTATATTTTATTTTATTTTATTTTATTTTTTTTTTTTTTTGGTGGGGGGTAGTGTTATGCATATATGCAAATAAAGCATGAGAGAGAGAGAGAGAGAGAGAGAGAGAGAGAGAGAGAGAGAGAGCGGGCACATTTTAGTGTCTTTGAATTGACATATATGGAACTCATTACTCTTTTATTCTTTTCAATTATAAACAAGTTATGAAGTGAACATATTTAAGTAAGAAACCAGCCACAGAAGATAACCATTAACTGACAAACTTTACCCAGTTGGATGTGAATTTCTGCAGCCAAGATGGAGTGCAGTGGAATAACGTCGATAACCTCTCTCTCTCTCTCTCTCTCTCTCTCTCTCTCTCAATGTATTTATTTCCCGATCTTGTTGTCTCTCTAAATTAGTTTGCACTGAACCCCCTCTTTCTCTCTCTCTCTGTCTCTCTCTCTCTCTCTCTCTCTCTCTCAGCATATTCAGTCTGCTCTCTCTCTCTCTCTCTCTCTCTCTCTCTCTCAGCATATTCAGTCTGCTCTCTCTCTCTCTCTCTCTCTCTCTCTCTCTCTCTCTCTCTCTCTCTCAATGTATTCATTTCCCGATCTTCTTGTTGTCTCTCTAAATTGGTTTGCACTGACCCCCTCTCTCTCTCTCTCTCTCTCTCTCTCTCTCTCTCTCTCTCTCTCTTACATTGAATTCTTGACTTGCCCGTAAATGAATTTTAAAAAAAACAGCTTTCCCTTTCTATATATTATATTTTTGACTAATATCTCTTTCTGTATTTAATTCGCAACTTGACGGTGAAAAATAGGTAATCCCTCCACACACACACACACACACACACACACACACACACACACACCGGGAATTTCTGAATGATATTACTAGTACCTTAGTATATTATGTGTACTGCAGATTCCAGAAAAAAATTACTGTTAATTTTTTTTGGTTGAAAAATAGACTCGGAAAGACTATATTTATTTATTTATTTTATCTATCTATCTATCTATCTATTTATCTATCTATCTATCTATTTATTTATCTAGTTATTTATTTTGGACATTATGGCCAATTATTTAATTTATGGCCAATTATTTAACTTAAAAGCTGTTTGTACAGTTAACATACTGTTTCTTCTGTATCAATAACATCTCTAATTATTACATATAAATAATAATAATTTTCAAGTAAAAGGAGTTAGAAAGAACAGATGTCATCAACATTAATTAATTAAGTGATTAATACACTTGATCATCAAACACCATCTTGCTGATTGATGTTAGATATACTAGTATATTACAGGTAAATTTTGGAATGCATTCCTATCAACACATATTTTATCTAATACAGTTAAAATTCTATATATAGATAAAATGATGACTGCAGCAAATTATATATGAAATTTTTATAAAAATAGATAAATAAAATTAATTTGATCCTTTTTTGTAAGAGATATTTTAATAGAAATATAAAAAAATTTTCACAATAAATGTCCACTTGCTTTCTTCCAGTCACGTGATCTCATTTGCATATTGTTAGAGACATATTTTATAATTATCATCATTAGGATCATCTCTAACATAGTCACATAGGTAAGGTGATGGACTCTTAACTTGAGGGACCAGTGTTCGAATCCCAGCGAGAGCGGATAACAGATGAAAATTTTAATGATAAAATTTCTTGTAATTTCTATTAAATTAATTAAAATTCGATCACACTATAGAATGTAAAATAAAATTAAAGAAATAAATTTAAAAACTTGAGATTAAAAATAATATAAAGAAAATTAATTTATTATCACTTTCTTTTTTCAAAATTAATAATGCAATAGTTTTTTTTAAAATAATATTTTAAAAAAGATAATGATAAAAATAACATTTCATTGCTTTTTTTAAAAAAAAAAAAAAAAAAAAAAAAGGAAAAATATAAATTTTTCCTTAAAGATCCTTAAAGCCTCCTTAAAGATCCTTAAAATTTCAGTTCCATTAAGGATCTTTAAGGAGTCCTTAAAGACGCCTTAAAGGCATATTTAAGGATCCTTAAAGCCCCCTTAAAGATCCTTAAAGGGACATTTAAGGCAGCTTTAAGGAGGCTTTAAGGATCCTTAAAGATGCCTTTTCATCATGTGTTACTTGTATTTATCTTGTACATTACATATTTCCACCGGGAAAATTTAGTCGTACATTCAGTTTAAACAATCATTATACCAGTAGTTAAGGGCAAAAAGAGTCCCGCTATTGTTTTTGATTTCTGAGAAAAAGGGGCACGCACCTGACGTGCACAATTGCATACAAGACAAAGGGGATGAAACAAAAGGGAGGTATCACCTGGCGTGCACTCACGTGTGTGGAAGACAAAAGGAGTGGTGAATGCATCTGGTAGATGACCGATCTAATTAACTAACACAATGTAAAGGTATTTCTGAAAGCATCTGGTAGATGGTCGATCTAATGATCTAATACAATGCAAGAGTATTTCTGAAAAGGGAAGGTATTGAATTAAGTTAATGATACCATCATGCAGATGTCATAATGACCATGTGTTGGTAAATGGAAACAATAAGCTCTTTTGAATATGAGTAGAGATCAAGGTGTCCCGATACATAAGTTAATTTCTGGAAAGCAACTGTATGTAAATGAGGTTCAAACCCCTGATTAGATGAAAGTTAATAATTGATTGCATGTGTAGAGGGTGTTAATTGATAATATCTATTAAAACTTAAGCTTGTCAATCTTTAAAGAAGTCAACCTATTTCTCTGAACTGTCGAATAGTTATGAGACCGATCTGGTTCTAAAAAATGGTTAAAAACCATTGGTTGTTCGAGAACATATAAAACCAAACGCTATAAGAAATTTTTGTCTTCTGAAAGATATCAAAAGGTTTCATACTTGTTACAAGTTTTGGTCAACTTGTCACTTTCGTACTTTCGTTGGAACAACAAGAAGGAAAAGAAAACATGGACAATCTTGGTAAGTAAATGTTTTTTATATAAATTAATCATATAACTATAGTTTCAAGTATTACAATTAAAAATAATTATTTTTTTAATTTAACATTAATATATAAAATCAAATCAAGAAAAAAGATTAATGAAGTGATAATAACACAGTGAAATGATAAATAATATTTTTAAAATGTATATTATAAAACTTTTAAATTATAAGGTAATAAGATAATAAATATATGATTCAAAACAGTTACACACCATTAATGATTGAAATTGTTTTTTGAGGAAAATATGATATACCTTGATTAGCTTCGTGTAATGACCAAATAATATTAAAGTCCTCCTTGCATTTGAGGCAAAAATGGAAAGTTTCAAATATAGGTTCCCAATCTGTATAACCATCGTCTATCATTTGAATATGCGATGTTACATGAAAAGGAGTTGTATAAAGACGGATATAAATACATTCACTGATGAATTGAAATACAGATGTATAATTAAATAAATGCAGATCAAAATTTTTCTAATATATAATAATTTTCGCGGCATGTATAAAAAAGTAAATCTGATACTTATATAACAATTGTTTTAAAAATACTTTTGATAAATCTTTTAAACTTTTTAATTCACGTGGGTTTTCTATAATTTGACTGCCGTCATCCTCACTTGTATCTAAATTTATATGGACTGTTCGTATAGATGGTAGTTCATGTCTATAATCTTCTTCTGTTAATAGAAACACTTGTGATGCTTCTTCCTCCTCCGAAAAATCTTCATCATCAGTATTAAAATCGAATTCGTCATAATTATAAAAATAATCCAAAGCATCTGTAAAAAAGGAAATAATGGATGTAACGGAAAAAAATACTCACTATCACTGTCATCTAGATAATGAGGTCTCTGAACATAATTTTTTTTTCACATCCTGTGGTAATGTAATCTCATCACTTCTTTTCCACGCTATACATTGGGTTATTTCAATAGTTATTAGTATGTACCATTTTTTATAATATATAGAATATTTAATAATGTCATGTAGATCATGCCGATCATTTATTGGTAAATTCAGTGTGTCACAGTTTAAACACATTCCTGTAGTAATGTCTTTGTTACAATTACCACAGGTAGCCAAAGCCTTGATGTATGTTCTTCTTCCTGCGAATATTTGAAATAAGAGAAATATGAGAAATAATATTTAGAGGATATTGTTTTGTCCTGCGAATATAAGTGAAAAACATGCAATATTTAGAAAATGATTGTTAAGAAATAATAATAGATTTATATACTCTCTCCATAAAAATAAAACAAGAAGTTAAAATCTCTTACCTTTAACGGCTGCAAATACGTTGTATGCCATAGTTTTAGAATAAAAAAATTGTTTAAAACAAGTTAAAAGAAGTCGCTGAGAAAATACTCAATTTAGGATGCAACTAAAAAGTGCGGGAAAGAATGTCGATGGTTTGCATGTATATATACATATGGAAAATTTAAATATCAATAAACGCAAAAATTGTGAAAAAAGAAAAACATACTAAAATGATATATGATTGACATATTTATATATAATAGACGATAAAAGTTTGGTCCACACCTGTATTAAAATTTAATTTTTGAAACTCCTCTTCACACCTTTACTCTAACGCTCTTACATAAATGTATTATTATTTTTTATCGGTGAAGGGTATTTCTTACATATCATTGTAAGATACAATGGTAATAGATAACACCCATTCATACTGATTCGTCTTTAACCCTCTGATATTATCTATAGTTAACACCCATCATACTCCTCTGATATTATATTTTGTATGTTAACACACCCTCCCTGATCGTGTATATATAGTTATGTTTAAATTCTCTACCACAAAATTGCTACCATCGAAAGACAACGACCAGCAATAATCGTAGCATCCCCTGAACCCCAAGCTTTATGCTTTTTGCAATAAAATTACTTAAATATCAGCAATGTAATAAAACATTGCCTGATATGATACAAAAATTTGTCCCTCAACCAGCAATTGTGTGTCTTCGATATGTTCATATTCGGGAAGAAATGATTTGTTATTGCTATCCTACTATAGGGGACTAAGTACGGTTTTTGCTGAAATAAAGTCTTCACCAAAATAGCCAAAAATCAGGACCATTTTTATGGTCCACCTAAATATTCAAAATAAGTAAACCACGCCCAATATATATAGGTATGAGAAAAAGCGCGTTCGCGCGCCCGCGCGCGCACGTGTGTGTGTGTGTGTGTGACTCACCAATTAACATGTAGACTCTTTATAATTACTGTTGATTACACTCATTTCGTTAACGTCCTGGTATACAAGTCTATTTCTTGAAAATTTCTTCACTATAATTACACAAATTAAACACAGAATTCCCACAAATAAAGTTGATATTGTCCCTATCAAGGTAAGAAATACTGTAATAAAATAAAATTATTATGAGTAAGATTCATATACATTATCGTAATCTTCATTGTTTTCTTCATCGAATTCGATTGAATCGTCATAATTTTGTGTTTGTACTATTTCGGAATGTAATAATCTTATAGGTATTAAGTAACCATCTCTTCCCTGGCACAAACAGTCGGGTTGTTTTTTAATTCTTCTATATTTATATTTCAAACAAAAATGTAATATTAAAATATAAATAAGTAAAAACATATTGAAACATAATGAAATTATCAAAGTATTACTTTTAGACTCACAAGTGTTTGAAGACTCAGTAGCCGTGTCCGTTCCATTCACCAAATTCTTATCCGTGGTTAATGTTAGATTGTCCGATGTAGTAGCTAAAACTGTAGTTTCAGTCTGTATTTTACTCATTGTTTTAACCTCCGTAGGTAAAAATGTAGTGTTTGTGTTTTTTTCTTTTTTATTGACCTCTGTAGTGTCGCTAACTGTTTGAATACCCAAAGTAAAAAAATTGTTTTAGTACTAGTTGTTGTTGTTGTTGTTGTTGTTGTATATTCCTTGCTTTGTCCTTCTCTATTCGTTATAAGTTTTGTAGTGAACGTAGAATTTGTTGTTGTTATAAAACATCGTTCCTTATTAACTACAATATTTGGGAATTGTACCCAATCCCAACATTTCATTTCTTTTCCATTAACATATTTTAAGTTGGGAAACTCTGTTTGAGTGAGATGTACATATGAAAGTGGCATTTTCGTATACAAAGTTTCTACATTTTTATAGATATTTCCATTTCCCTGCAAGCATCTATCAAAAACGTTATTACATACAAGAAATGTAACTGTCATAATAACATCACTACACGCAATATTAATATTAGTACAGTTTAAATCGCCCATTATTACTGGAATCAACATGAAAAAAATTTCGTATACATCTTTGTAGTCTGCAAATATTCAATTCAAACTTATTAGTTTAACTATTTTGAAATTTTTTGTGTAACTGATTTTACCTTTATATATGTAATATTATTCAACGTGTGGTTTTAAGTATATATTTTGTGATATATCTCTTTAATCAATTACAGATATCGAATCTGAAGTGATGGATACACAAAATATGGTATTGGATAGCCAAAAATTAACCGACCTTTTGAATTTTAGCCAAAATGGTTCCGTTAATTTCAATTTTATCAGTCAAAAAATTGGTGGAAGTCCGGACCATACCCCCACAGAGGTAATTTATATATTTTTTTATTGAATTTTGTTTTATCTTAACATGTTTTAAATGTCTAGGGGGTTTACGCTTAATATCTCTATAAATCTTTTAATAGAATATCACTCCAGCAAGAAAAAGATCTGAACATATTGAAAGTATAATGCTACCTGAGTATGATAGTGGAGATGAATTTCAGACTGGCGGTAATCTTAAACGTCGAAAAATGTCTAAAGTCCAGAAAGAAAAGAGAAAAAATCCAAGAAAACCTCCCAAGAAATCGAAAGAGAATACTGTCAACACCACAAGAAATCCAAGAAAACGTGATGAGAATACAAGAAACCCAAGAAAACTTCTCAAGAAATCGGAAGAGAATAATTTAGAAAACGAATATGTTTTAGATTTAAAAGATAAGGTTTTCAGCCCAAAGTTAAATGCTTTTTTTGTCACTTTATATCGTTAAATTATCTGATATATGGTCAGCTAAAAAAATAAAATCACAATATTATGTTTTGAAACGTCTTATTGTAAATGTATTAATTAATATATCCCGAAATTCTGATCCTGATGAAGATGTCATTCAAATATCAATAATCCAGATAGGTTTTAAGAACCCATTATTTTTAAAATTTAGAAAACTGAAAGATCTTAAAGCTAGTTATGTTATTGAACAATTAAAAAAGACCCTTGTAGGTACACCAGATGTTACATTTAATGATACATTTGAAATAACAATAAGGCTTTCACAAAGAAGTGAATCTGACTTATTTTTGCCCTCAGATAAGGATGAAGATTCAGATGACGCTGATAATTCTAACGAACAAAACCAAAATCAAGAAAATGATGATAACTTTGATAATTCACCACCCACATCAGATAACAATGATGACAACAATATGTCACTAGATCAGGAAATGGAAAGAAATATGCCTTATATGACGCTTGATAGTCAAAATTTTATTCTTAAAGAAAAAAAACGTATTTTGCGAAAAAAATTTAATGTTGAAGAAATTGTTTATGAAATTAAATTAAAAGATCAATTACTAAACTAAAAATGGTCTGAACACATGATCACATTACACAGTATTTTTGATATGTGTTTAGAACATGCTACAAAAGGTTTATATCCTAATGAAGATTTAATTAGAGTGTTCATTAATCAAGAGGGTTTACAAACCTCGATATATATCACATTACAACCAATACGGTTAATGACTGCAGATAAAATTTTACTAGAAATTGAAAAGGTTATACAAAGTAATAAAATGATAGTTTTTGATAGAACATTTTACATTCATATAGCAACTATTGATTTGCCAAAGGGTTCTGGGTTATCAGAAAAAGTCAAACAGAGAGTTGGTCCTTGGTGTGATGTGAAAAATAAACTGAGTATTATCGAAATAAGCAGAGATGAGGGTCATTTATGTTTTGCACGTTGTATTGTTGTGGGGTTATCTTATTTGAACAAAACTAAAAAGGAACAAACAAAAATAAGAAAGAAACAAAGATATCAAATCCAAAAAGCAATTGAGTTGTTACACGATGTGGAGTTTCACTCAGATAGACCTGTCAATTTAAACGACATTCCTCTATTTGAAAATCATTTAAATATACAGATTAAAATTGTCAGTGCGAACAACTTTAACAAGATTGTCTACAAAGGTGATAGTAAACAGAAAATGTTGTATTTATAAGTAGATAACATTTGGGCTAGCTGCCTCCTCCCAACACCTCCCAAGGGGTCATGGGAGGTCAATAGGCAATGACCCTTATCATTGAAATGACCTTTTCTCCCCCATGCCAGGGGTCAGGTGAGGTCAAGATGTAATGACATGTCACCTCCCTTGCATGTTTTATTGTTCATTGGTCATCTAATAAAGAAATCATCTTATGTAAATTAATGATTCGTCTCTTCCCTCATAAGTAAACCATTGTTTTTACTATTTAACAATGACTCCATATTGTTTTATTTATGTCTACATTGCATGAACACTTAGAGAGTTTGATTGTTTTTTTTTTCCTGATGTGTGATAAATTATGATTTATAATTTAATAATCAAAATATTTCATTTTGTTATACACTGTATGTTTTTTTTTACATAAAGGCACAAGTGAAGTATTGTATGTGACTAATATGATGGGAGGAGTAACATTTGATTATATATTTATTATATATTATAAAAAAACAATATCATTTGTCTCTGTTCTTTCAATAAAGAAACAACTCATTTAATTTTTAAAGTTAAAAAAAAAATAGAGAAGGCATAAAAAAAATAAAAAATAAAATTTAGAAAAAAAATGGAAATTATGGTTGATGAAGTGGAATTTAATACATATAGAAATTATATGGAGTCAAAAGTACAGTATGTTATTGCTCAAGAAATAAATAGAAATCTTGGACAAACTGTTATGAATCATTGTAGTGGTTGTGATTCAGACAATTTCCAAGCTAATCAACTAAGCCATACTTGTCTAATGCGAACTGTTAGTGAAAATATTTGTATTTATTTTGAAGAAATTTTACTACATTTGGATATTGAAATAGTGTTACAAAAATTTCTTCTGAGTTGATTGGAGAAGTTCCTTTTGCAGTTAAAAGTAAATTTTTTAACGAGGTGTTCCATCAAGATTGGTTTCAGAAGAAAATTGATGATCAATCATGGTGTAAAAAACTAGAAGACGTGTGTAAAAATAAATGAACTGGATGAGAGAATAAACCCTGTTCATGAGTAAAGTGAGGTAACTTCAGGTTTCCTTAGATAAACTGTTTTATATGTAGTTTAAAAAGTAGATTATTGTAATTATTATTTGTCAATGGGTGGAAAGTTTTATCCTAATTATTAAAGTTGTCATAAGCAAGAAAAAATATGTTTAAATATCATAAAGGTATAATAAATAAATATTGTTTGATAATCATGATTTAATTATATATGTATTATGTAAAGGTCATTAAGCAGAATGAATGTTATTAAAACTTTAATTGTTCAAGAATGAGTTTGTTTTTTTTTAAGAAAAAATCTTATTGCTCTCATCACTGTATCAAAAACAAGAAAAAACATGTGTTAACTGTTTTTATATAAAATAAACTCTTTTTATCAGAATTCATTTTGAATTTATTGAAATTTAGACTTCACCATGGAAAAAATATGTAATGATATATACTGTGATGAGGCAATAAGAAATTTATATACTAACTATGTAACTGGAAGTGAAAACTGCCAGTACAAAATGGCAGTTTTTGCAATATTCATGCAATACTTCACATGCGAATAAAATCACAAGTGAGGGCCCTGGCTCAGCACATGGCATTTTCTATATTAGAAAATGTAAAAAATGTGGCAGAATTGTTTGGTGAATTATTTATTTAAAACTAAGGTCTGTTCTCTCCTGCAAAACATTCCTTAGCTGGATTTAGATTCATATATTTTTGGAACTTTAGATTCATTTATTTTCAACTATTCGGCGTATGTTTTTTTGGTCTGTCAAACTTTTCGGCCCCTAGTGTCACTGATGAGGAATGATTTTCCGAAATGTGCATATCTGGCACATCAAAATTTAGCAGGTATTTGTTATATATTTACTACCCCTGAGCGGGTACCGCTGCTGGTGGAGTAAACTCCCCGAGGGTATCCATAACTCAGTAGGCAGTACTTAGTGCTGTCAAAAATATACCATTTAGCAAAATTTTCAGTCGTCTTAATTTTATGTATTTATTTAAAACTAAGGTCTGTTCTCTCCTGCAAAACATTCCTTAGCTGGATTTAGATTCATATATTTTTGGAACTTTAGATTCATTTATTTTCAACTATTCGGCGTATGTTTTTTGGTCTGTCAAACTTTTCGGCCCCTAGTGTCACTGATGAGGAATGATTTTCCGAAATGTGCATATCTGGCACATCAAAATTTAGCAGGTATTTGTTATATATTTACTACCCCTGAGCGGGTACCGCTGCTGGTGGAGTAAACTCCCCGAGGGTATCCATAACTCAGTAGGCAGTACTTAGTGCTGTCAGAAAATATACCATTTAGCAAAATTTTCAGTCGTCTTAATTTTGTCACTGATGAGGAATGATGATCTGGCACATCAAAATTTAGCAGGTATTTGTTATATATTTGGTGCTAGGAGCATTGTAAAGATATTGAAACAATCGATAAGGAGTAGAAGGTAAGAAACATACTCTTTTTCTCTTCTTATATGAGAATGTATTAACCAAAAGGGTTTGAATCTCGTTCAAAATAAATTTTTGTTGTGATGGTTTACTTGTAAAAATCAGTGTTTTTTTCCTGAGCACTCTAGTTTTTTCCCTCACCTCAGAACTAAACCACACTGATTTAAAAAGAAATCGACTTGGGCGTAAAACACCAACAAACTCATCTATCCCTTAATGACGTCTACATTGGGAGTATTTGAAAAGATTAATTCTAATTAGGTCTTTTACATAATCAGTGCTTCTTTTTTGTGTTTTCAGAAGAATATATTTAACTGAGTGAAAATAACTGTGAAGGATATCCATTAAATACACCATAAGTATGTGGTAGTTCAGGGTGATCATAATCACATTTACCTCACACTTACACTGAAGTGACTGTGTTATTGTTAAAGAGCTAACACAACAATAATATGAATAAACTAATATTTATTTAATTCAGGTTTAAGTAAAAAACCTTTTTACAAAAAAAAAAAAAAAACAAAAAAACAAATGATTATCAAAACAATTTTAATTTTATATGGGAGATAACAATTAAACAAATAGATTTTTTTAAAATCACAAAAAATTTAAAGACAATTTGAGTTTAGGAAAAAAAAAAATGTTTAAAAATAATCTGGAAAAAATTTAAAAAACCACAGGTATCTGATATATCATGGAAGGAATGCTTACTTTGTAATTAACAATAAACAATTAAAATTTACTATAGGATAATAATAATAATAATAACAATAATAATAATAATATAATGATAATAATAATAATATCATTTAAAATCTTGAAAAAAATATATATTAAACAATAGGTATATGCTAAATTATGTAAGGAATGCTTACAATGTAATTAACATTAAACAATATCATAATAAAAATATTTAAAATAATACTAAAAATAGCTTTTTAAATCACAAAAAATGTCATGACAATCTAAGTTTTTTAATCTTTAAACTTATATATATATATATATATATATATATATATATATAATAAAAACCATAGGAATACCATATATCATAGAAGAAATGCTAACGTTGTAATAAACAATAGTAAATGAATAATACTAATAATAGCATGCACTACTTAATGCAGTTGACTATATTTTTTTTATTTACAGGAGTATTTTTATATTTGGCACAAAATACTGACAAAAATTAAGAAATTAATTAATTAATAAGTCTTAGAATACTTTGTAGTAATAAACTCACTACACATCAAAACATCATTACAAGAATGATATCATGTACTGACTGTAATTTTATTTACAGGAGTATTAAAGTTTATTTGGCACAAAATACTGACTCATATTCAGGAAGAAAAAATAAAAATTTAAAGTAGAATACTTGGTAGAATAAACTTGCTGAGCATCAAAATATCATGGCAGGAATGATGAAGAAAAAAAAATCATCACAAAACACATTTCAGCATAAAATGTAGCAAAGTAACACAAATGATGTAGTAGAAAAAAAATTTAATAATGAATATGACATCAACAAATAAAAATTATATCAATACCAAACTTGTTTATTGACAATCACAACACAAGAATCATGGCAGGAATCAATAAAACCATAATAAGACCAACTAGAATCTTACATATTTTAATTAAAGAGCTACCAAAAGACAGCAAAAATATAAAAAATGAGATATAAGTAATATGAATATCTAAATCTAATACTGTTATGCATAGAAACAACCGTTTCCTAACTGACAAAATATAACCTTATAGTACATTGTATATCAAAACAACAAAAGTAACAAACATTTTTTTAAAGATTGTATCACTATGGTCTTCCCTGAAAAGACACTGTGATATAAAAAAAAACAAAAACATACATGAACTAAACCATGACACTTAGCAGTAGGTACAAATGCTAACATATGATTTTAATCCACAGTAGATGTACACTGCCGTCCATAGTTATTATAAAAAAACTGGTCAAATCATTACAGACTCTTAACAGTAGGTTAGTGGTTTACTTCAGGCATTCTGGTTCCCTCTGCCATTCACCATTCTCAACATAAGGGAAAGAATCTTGAGTGGGGCATAAAATACCATTCAATCAATCATTACAGGCTGAAAATCTCCATAAAATTAAATTGTTAAAAAAAACATCATACTGGTAATATTGAGCTTTTTTCAGTTAAAATAGTGCTTTTTAGCTTAAAAAATATGTTTTTTACACAATATGTATTTTTATCACCCAAAATTTACAACAAAATCCAAGAAAACTTTTGTTTACATTTAGATCATTAATTTTAGTTAACAATTTTAAATATCATTTTATAAAAACATCAATATTTATGATCAATTTTATGAAAGAAATTTAACATGATGATTATAATATAAACCTATAAAAAGTATAAATTTGTATAATTGTTTATGGATGGCACTGTAGACAATTTATTCATCATAACCCCACCTTTGAGGCTCTCTTCTTGACCTTGTAGAGCGTCTGAGTTCTGTATTTTGATTGGGAGTAGTTGGTAGTGTGTGCCTGATATTATTTATATAATTTCTTATTAAATAAAATTTATCTAAACAAAAATCTAAAAAATTAAGAAGAATGTGCCCAAAAAAATTAAATCTATGAACATGATTTTTAATGAAAAGTCCACTACTCTCAGAACTATGTTAATAATCTTTAAAATCCCAAAGATAAAACCAAAAAGTTGGAATAATTCTGAAAAAAAAGAAAAGAATTTTTTTAATTGAGAAAAAATTAAAAATAATGAATTTGTACATTTGTAGAGACTTATTTTATTTGCTTTTTTTTATCCAGATCTGTTGGAAGTTGTTGATATTGAAAACTCCCAAGTTCCATGTCAAGGTTAACAGTACTAGGATTACATTTTGATTTTTTTTACAATATAAAACAACAAGAATAATGAAGAAAACACAAGTAACAATAACTGATGGAATGGCAATAAATTTCCACTCATCTGAAATGGAACAAACAAAAAAAAAAGAGTTAGAAGTTATAATAAAATATATCTTCATAGCATTTGTTTTTGTTGAAGAGTGGAGCAAAGAGATTTGCATTTATAGTGACTGAATAGATGTGTATTAAAGATGATTTCATTTTGTTTACAAGTTTATTTAGATTTTGTGTATTGAAAGTCTACTTTAACCTGAATTCAGTGAGTTATTATCAGCACTGTTTTATATTAGATTACAAATCATAAGAGCAATAATTAACAAAAAGTCAATAAACATGTGACAGTTTTTAGGCTGCCGTCCACCAGCTGCCAAAAAGAGGAAAAATACTAAAACAGAGGTTTTCATTGTTTGTTTGTTTGTTGAATAATATTTTTTTTTACTGGGCTGGCTAATTTTTAAAGTTGCAGGTCCTGTGGGCCTCTTAGAAATTTGAGGAAATTTCAAAACATGGCAGCTGCTGAGCACATTTACTTATGAAACCTGTGATAACTAACTTAAATGATAACTAAAACCTTTAACATTAGACTCTAAGGTGCACCCCCCCAAAGTGTGGCATTATCTCTTATATATATTATGCAAGCAAAGTATGTGATAAAATGGGGGAAAAATGTATACTTCCTCCTCCTCTTTTTCTTCTTGTCCCCCAACCTCCCATAAAGTATTTTCATCTACTGGTGACTCTTTTTCATCAATTTCAATAGATCTAGACCTAGGCCGCTTTTGGCATTCATGATTTAAAAAATAGAAAATTATACTAAAAAACAAAATTCCAATAACTCCAAAAAAACAAAACGAAGTGATCTTCCAACCACCTGGAAAGAAAAAAAAAAGATGTTAAGTATTTAACAAAAAAAAAAAAAAAAAAAAAAAAAAAAAAAAAAAAAAAATAAAACACAGAATACAAACATGTGTTATATACAAAATTATTAAAACAATTCTTAGGATGATGTTAGTAAACAAAACAAAAAGAAGTGATCCCCCAACCACAGGAAAAAAAAAAAACACAGGTTATAAACATGTAATTTATACACATTAAAACAAAACCAATTCTTTGAAAGATGTTAGAAAGCAATAAATATCTTTTAAACACAAAACCATGCTGTATTATAAGCTAACAATAATTACCTAAGTAAGGTATAGAAATAGAGCTTGTTGTGTTGTTACTGCTACCATAGGTGATGCTGTCATCTGTTGTTGAAGACACTGAAGTACCACTGGCACTGCTATCACTAGGGGTTGTTGATTCAGACAAATTGGGAGTGTCCCTGTTAGTGTTTTTTGATGGAGTTGCTGTCACAGTTGTGGAACTAGTTGTGGAACTGGTTTTAGTATTAGGCTAAAAAGTAATTGGATAAATTGGATACAGTTATCAGTGAATTGAAAATTAACTAATATTGTAATTGATCTCATGAACTAATGTGTATAATAAAATTTAATATAAATTTATCAGCTACTAGCTATGTTCTAATTGACTATAACGCTATAATTAAGCCATTTAAAATAGTCCGTTCTAAGCTGGACATGATGTGTACATGTTGTTTGTGCTTATATTACAGAGAAAGAGAGAGAGGGACAGGGACCCCCCATGATCCAATCATCATAGATTAATGGTTAGTTTTATACATGTTTTCCCTATCAAAAAGCAGTGTCATTATTTATGCCAACTCTGTTTATAGCAACCATGTTGTTTTATTTAAATACAGTATCACATTATTCCTGATTAATTTTTAGCAACAATGTGATAATTATTAACAGTCCTTTACTCCCAATCCATGTAATTTCATCCTTCACAAGCATTTGATTGGATGAAATATTTTCTCTACTCAACCATTTGTTGTAGAAACCTAACTCTATAAAACCCTGGTAAGCAGTTAAAAATTTAAAACATTTTCTTGAATTTTGTGATCTTACCTTGTTGGTTTTAATATGTCAGCTTTTACTTTTTACCCTGGAAGTGCTGGACAACCTGGCAAATATAAGGCCTCATTTGGGAAAGACAGTCTCCATTAGCACATTTAGGGGAGGTGTCTATATACACATTTCAGATATTAGAAAAACACTTCTGTCTCCTTGTCTGAAGGAGACTTTGAAGTTTTGGAAAATTTAATTCCAGGAATAAACTCATGTATTGAGTCAATGACAGCTTGGCTGGATGAACAAGTAAGTACACCTATAAAACTGTTTTTAGTGTTAATGCTAGGTGCATGCCATGAAAGCATTTGGGGTTAATTAACTTGATTTAATGTTGTAATAATAACCAGGCTTTAATTTTTTTAAATGTATCTCATTATTTAAGGAAAAGGAGAGTCATATGCTCTATTAGTTTTACTGATTACCAATAGGTGCTTAAAAATCACTAGCATGTCATGATTTTATTATACATCCATCATTGAAAGGTGTGTACGTGTATCTGTATGAATCGGATATACTTACACATTTTCCATCCGAAGAAACTACATCTTGTGACGGCAACACCAGGAACTTGGAAACACAATCACAGGAAGACAGTTCCAATCTTTTCACGTCACACTTTGACAAATCTATAATTGATGCAAATGAACATTGGTATGGAAATGAAATGATGTCTGTTGTAACACATCCTTCATAGCTGACGTTTGCAAGAGGTTTACATTTCATCACAGGTTCTCCCTTACATATTTTCCGAATGTTATCACATTCCACTGTATAATTGTAATTTACAAAAAATCACCACAAGGTATATAAAAAGGCCCGAATTGTTGAATAAAAACATCATCATGACTTCTCAATACATTTTACAAGTTGAAAATAGCGCGAATCTTCGGGTGGTCGTTTATCAATACTTCCTATTTATAGGGCACTTTTTGTTGTTGTTGTTAATCAATCCTTTACATTTATGGAGCACTTTTGTTCTTGGGTGATAAAATACTAAAAGAGTCGCTTTTTATGTTTTTTAGGAGATGGTACAACAACCACAACCACAGCAACCACCACAGCAACAGAACCCAGAACAACAGCAACAGTAATGCAGGAACATATGTTATATGTATTTAGATGTAAACTCGACCATATATTCTATGTATTAACTTTGTGTGAATTGATAAGTACTCCGGATTGTTAATAAAAGTATTTTATTTTAACTTATACATGGTTATCACTTGTTTTTGTATACAAACAATATCATAATCTTTTTGGAGCTATCGGACAACATGGGATACTGAGTCAAATCATGTAGAACAAAAGACCAACGCACTTGTAAAACCCATTATGCTGCCGAGACAACTCCACAAAGAAAGTCGCATAGTATTGAGCTGATAAATTCAGATAGGTGCTAGTACACCAAGACAGTAGCTGCAGTCCAACTACTATTCCCCCCTAGTCCATTATCCCGACACTAGGTAAGCCAGTCGTTTCCCTAACCCATTAATGCTGAGTGCCAAGCTGGGCAGCGGAAACTTCTATTTTTTACGACTTTAGAATGTTGCGACATGGAATCGAACCCGGGTCTACCGCACCACGGAGACCTTTAAAGTGAAAATTTATTTCATAATGGCGTTTTTACGTTAAGTAAAGACTAATTTAACTTATATACTGGCACTCTGTGAAGGTAAAGAGTCTTGTACACTTTTCATTTCATTTTAGGGGCCAAGGTGGCTCAGTGGATTCGTCATTAGCCTTGTAGTCCACAGTCTCACCAATGTGGGTTCGAGCCTCGCCTGGGCCCATATGTAAGAAGGGGTGTTTTTTGTGTTTTTTTTACCTGCTGTTAGCCTTTACTGGTTGGCTCGGTGTCAGTATAATGTGACCGGCTGGTATATAGTATGTATCTACCATACTGTGTATCAGTGTACCAGCACTATAAAGACGGCATCAGTCCGCACTGTTCAAGCAGACGACACATGCATTCACGCACCACGCACGCCGTGATATGACTGAAAAATTGTCAAAGCGACGTTAAACAATAACAAACAAACAAACATTTAAATTTATAAAAAATAAAAAATAAAAACACGTACTTCAAGATATGTATTTTATTCATTTTCCACATAATTACAAAATTATATCAAAGAATTACCTCTGCAGCTGTAAACCGATGTGATTTAAAGATATTATTTTTTTTTATAAAAAACAAAACGGAAACACTTTATGAATATATTTAAACACTACATTGTCGTTTTCAGTTAAATCATTACTAAACATATTTACAAAATCTCTCAAGGAATACCCTCTACATCTGTAAATTAAAAACATCAAACAAAATTCACCACAAGTTTTACTCCGATCACCTTGAATCTGTTTTATATTTAAAGAGACATAATTAAAATGTTTCATTATAAAAAACCGAATGAAATTATTTTGCAAGTTTATAGGACGTCCCAATGAATCAAAGAAATCACAGTTCCCTGTCCCATCAAAGAAAAAGCACACCCAATGTGTTCCAATCTCCTCTCTTGTATCAGTATTGAGTATTAATCCACATCTCTCGTTCCTTTCTATATTTGGAATTAAATCCGCCGGGTATACCCCTTTCGCATACATGGAGAGTAAAGTATCACATTTTATACAACACTTTAACTGTTTCGTATCCATAGTGTTTAATCTATTATTATATCTCTCTGATTATTAATCTGGAATTAAGCAGGCGTTTCACTATAAACAATGCATGAAACTGTTTCACTCAATGCTGTCCCAAATTGAACTTCTAACCGAACATTCCCCTTCTTTAACAGCTTAAGAAATGATGACCTTTGACCAAACACAGGTTGTAAGTCAAAACAAAATAAAGTATAACCAGAGATAAAATCTTTTCTTGTTAAATTATTTCCATCATTGTTACCCCACATATCTGCAGTTTGAAACATGTTAATGAAAGGGGTGACCATTATCTCCCCATTTGATGAGCTGAAATTTAATTTTTCTGGACCGCTTCCCTGTACAGTTACTCCATCACATGTCAAATGCAACTGTGTTATGTCTAAATTTAAAAAATTAAATGGATTCTTTTTATAGTCCCCAGAAATAGCATTAGATCTAGCAAAAGCGATTATCACTCTTGAAGGAGCATTACCTTGAAACATATTATCCCATACAAAACTCACATTACCAGTAGGTATAGACATCATTTTAACTTCCGTTTTCGTATATGGGTATTTAGCTGTTACTGTTTTAAGTATTTCTGCATGACCGTATATTACAGCTGGATTTAACTTCAATTTACATGCTTCTAGCACAATATCTTGAATTTCTACATGATAGTCTGGCGTTGTTTCTTTGGACATAATACAAAAACTAGGTTTTGTTCTGTATAAACGAACTTGAATATCGACCTGATTTAGCAGAAATCTATCTTGGCAAAACAAATCGTGTAATATGGGACCTGACATGTCCACAGTTTTAGACTCCGATGTATATTTTGCTCTTTCATATAGTCCAGTGTTTCCACCCGCTGGGTCACTATCGTCCATCACTCCCCCTTCATCCTCAATAAATAACTGACTTAATAACTGACTGCTTTTAGCATCTTCTCCATAATTCAGGAGAGTTAAAAACATGGCTTTATATGGGTAATTATTTGTGTTAGATGGCACCAGCTTCCCAGATAAAAACACATCAATTTGCCCAAACGTGGCATGAAAAAATAGATTAACCGGGCCTGTCTTCTCGGATGCTGCCATATTTTCATTACTTGCTGTTTTGATTTTCGCTTTAACATGAAGTCTACTTCTTTTTAAATCAATATAATCCATACTATTTTGACCGGAAATATGAAACTTAATGAGTGACATTCCACTTAAAGTTGATATGGGTCTATGTTCCTCAAATACAACTCTTTCAACAGCAGTTTGCGTTGGTGGAAGTTCAAATAGGGACAATTCAGAAGGTTGAGCTTCCCGAAAGGACTCCTTACTTAATAGAGACATTCTTCTAAACGATAGATTGACAATTTTTTTTGTATCAAAGGTCGAACGCATCTATTGTATGCTTAGTAACCAACCTTCTCTTTTTAACTTTGCGCGTCTCCCCTGTTCCACCACTTCTCTGTAAACTGTTTGTATTCTTTTGTTTTTTTCGCTTTATACTCTTTTTTGGAAGACCTCCTTCACGAATAAGCTCACTTTTAGCGCGGTCGACTACTTGTTGAGCAGGGGAGACTAGATTCAATTTTACATCCTGCTTAGGTTCATCTTCTTTTATATACGAATCAATCGGTACCATAAATCCAGATTTTGCTCCACCTATTCCACCTCCACGTTGATTTACTGATCTGAAGTTATCAATATAAGGACTTCTCTTTCCACTTGCAATATTTTCATAAATTTTTACCAACTTTTTGATATTTGGAACATAGAGTTTATCAGAATCCATTTTAATGATTATAAATAAAATGGATATTTTTTAAAATGAAGTGTAAATGACACCGTCGTGTTAAGAAATGAAGCTGGTGACCCATCATGATCCTTTATATAAAATTCAATATCATAGATTTCATTCACTTTTGCTGGTCTATATATTGGCGAGAAGAAAATATATTTCCATTCACCGTCTTTAGATGGGAAAATTCGTCTCAATAATGGTTGATCTGTATTCATGACAACAGACTCGTTAAATATATTACTCATTAAGTATAGGTGGTCCCGTTGTTTATTACTTCTTTTAGGATTCTTTGTCAAGTCCAGTATGCAATAAAAATCTATAACACCCACCATCCAAAACCCATCAAGTAATAACGGAGAATTTAAATGAATTAGAAAGTTTGACGGTATATTACTAGGCCAATAATCCAGATTTTGGTCACTGCTCAAAGTTAGAAAATGCTCACACTGCATTGTTATTGATCTCTTAAATCAAACACTTGATCACTGTTTACCCACTCATTAAAATCTGACCCGTATCCCTTATACTTAACAAGATATTGCTGCTTTCCTCCTCGTCTTCGTTTTTAAATGATTTTTTCAATTGTGTATAGAGCATTTTCGTTTTTTCTGACTTTGACCAAATCAACACCGTAAAAGGTACCCTCCAATTTTCTTAACTTCAAATCAGTAAGCTTATACAATGGGATGCCTTGTAAACGGAATCGTTCTGAAATTTTAAATACTTCCGTTGTAAATTGCTGGTCGTATGAGCGTTGAAAAGTTCGCTTTAAGTTGGAAATTCTTACTAGGTCACCAATTTTAAATTTAAATGAACTTGGTGAGACACCATTGAGGGATGAATGAGGAGTAGAGTTATAACTTTTTATCATGTCCTGTAAAATATCTAAATAACGATATGTTCTAAATTTAAAATAGTTTCTGGCTAACTTTTTACGAATAGACAAAATAAATCTCTCGGCTACGGACGATTTGGTATCGTTAAGTGCTAAGAAAAAGTAAATTTTTTCTTCTTTTAAAAAACGCTTAAAATATTTATTGTTAAACTCACTACCAGAGTCTGTCCTGATACACTTAGGTTTTCTTCTTTCTTTAAAAATACTTTTTAAAGCTTTTAAAGTTTCGCCTGCAAGTTTAACCTTTAAAGGTCGACACCAGGCATATCGTGATAGAATATCTATCGCTATTAGCAGATACTGGTACCCATCATTGTCTTTTGATATATTCTTCATGACCATAAGATCCATGTCCCATTGGTCATCGACTTGAGAGACTAATGTTGTTAACCTTTTATGACGACGTCGAGGCGTTTTTAATAACGAATATGAATCTTCATCCTGGAGGATTTTTTTTAACATTATGAAGGCTAACTGATTTATCTGTTCCTTTGAGCACTTTATACACCTTGGACTTACTGGAGAATGACCCGAGATTTGAAGGCTTGTAATAAAATTCTCTAACCAGTTTTGCTTGTTTCTCTTCCTGATCCATGTTGCTGAATAATCTAAACAGAAATAATAAAAAAGAGTTAAAACTAATCTTTTTTATCAATATATGCTCATATATTGTACTTTATCCACTTTCCCTTGGGTTGTTTTTTATTAACCATGTCATAAATCTTTCTTTTGATAACTTTTTTATATCTTTTAGGTTCCGAACTTATCTCAGAATCATATTTCTCAGCTTGTTTTTTCCCGTTTTCATTGTTATTATTAACTTCAATATTGTTCCGAGTCTTTTCGTCTTGCCCTTCAACTTTTCCGAGTTCTCTTTTTCTTGTTTGGATTTCCCCTCCATTTTGGTATGGTTCTTTATCATTACTCAGTGGAATTTCGAATCTGTTATCACCAGTTTTATCCACTTTTTCTTCATGCTTAGTTTGTTTTGATTTGTCCTCTTTTTTATTCAAAAGGTTCTCGTACTCGCCTTTTGAAATCAATATTAATTGTTTACTCATTATTTAAGAAAAATATTGTGTTAATGGTTTAAGTAATGTTGGGAAGATAAAATGATATTTACACATTAACCGTTTCCTCTGTTTATATGTTATTCCTTGTGCAACCATTCGACGAATGACATCTTTATACTGAACCAGTTTTGTCTTATCCTTTGTAGACAAAGGACAATTATCGTGTAATATGTTGTAAATCATCTCCACTATGTCTCTAAGCTGTTGATCAGTCAGTGACCGTAATAATGAAATATGCTGACCGTCATTGTGATTAACAAATCAATTAAAGCTTTGTGTTTTCTTACCTTAGAGCTCATGCTGGTAAATATATTATTGGATGTTCTCCTGGAAAAATTCGACTTTTAAGCCTATATTTTGTTGATGAATTCGGATGAATGTCTACTATCAAATTCCCATAAGGGACTGAGGTTGCTTGCTCATACGCACTCATAAAATAATCTGTCTGACGTTGGAAAATTTGTCGAGCTTAGACACGGATTTGTTGTTTATCACGCAAATTACGGAACAAAACGATGTACTGACTGTTTAGACTTATACTTCTCATACATCTTCCATAAAAAATGTTCTGTACCAGAAACATTATTGAAATGTTGTTGTGGTGACATTTGACTAAAAATAAGTCCATAATGGCAGTGCTGTTGGAGGCTGAAGATAGTAAATCGTCCATTATCAACAAATTATGCTTCCATGTGATCCATTCTGATATTGTTTCATTTGATGGGAGCCCCTCGTGAAATTCTACGTTTTGTGTGGTTTTCTTCAAATTATGAAACATTTGCTGCCAAGCAGCATAACAATACAATATTTTTTCAGGTGGTTCGTTGAACAGAATTTGACTTTTTTCAATAACTCTTTTGGTAAAAAAGGTTTTTCCCGATTGTTGACTTCCAGCTAAAATTATTGCTGACGGTGTCTGAAAGGGAAGCAGACAAGCTTCCGCATACCAAGGAGAACTCATAATGATACAATGAGTGATAGAATATTAATGAGCTGATTTTTCAAAAACTGGTTCTATATAGATCAATTTATTGTTCATCAACTCAACCATTTGAAAATAAGATGAAATATAATTGTCCAAATTTAATCCTTAATCAGCTATTATTAACTTGTTTTTACTTAGTATACTATTACTCGATTAATCCATGAATCTTGTCACAAACATATATTGGAAACCTCACAATAACATAAAATGTTTATCACTTAATAAACTATTTTAACCATATAACAGAATTTCACAAAACATGTGTATTATTCCTCTTAATTTCCTGTATAGCGTCAGTGATCCA